>JAGXCT010035310.1:0-49506 GCA_022495035.1 Philopotamus ludificatus
CTGAGGTAATGACGCATTTGCCTCAGAGGAAGGGGTCCCTCCTTCCGATCTTCTTTGATCGCGGATCTCTGTGCCGTGATCTGATAAGAGGTGAACAGTGACTCGGTCGATCCAGAGACGGGAAAAGAGGGCCGCCACTGTTACCCAATGGCAGTTATTGACCGGCGCGCCGGAGCCGGCTGGGCGCGTGGGCCCTCCTCCATGTTTACATCCGTCGGCGATTGAATGGGCGATCGGATAAACAAGAGGCGGGCGCGCCGCGTTGTATATGGGCATGGCGCGAGCGATGCGGTCATACACCACCGAGATGCGTATGGCAATAAGTACCTGCTGCGAATAGACACACCGGATCCTCGGCTTCCGGCTTCGCGCGCTGATGCTGGCTGACGCACGCGCGGCCAAAATAACGGCCCACGTGCCAGGGGCCAGGCCCTGATCCGGTTACCGCGGCTCTACCACACACTTGACCATCGTGCAAGATACTTGATCCTCCTATCCAGCTTCGATGCTCGGTTCCATTGAGCAGGTCGTCCTGGGTGCAGTCGGACGAGGTTAACGGACATATGAGCAAGAGCCCACCATTCCATGTGACTCCGCCTTCTCAGCGTTTCACGTGTCATTGCGATATCAGATCAAAGTCAGTACAGCGTCTTCTAATCCGCATAAGTCAGGGTCTGATGAAAGATGCATCGCAGCGTAATTCTGGACTTACCATACACTTACCATTACCACGTATGTAGTTTAGAAAGAAGGAGACAAGCCACTGTCCCTGCATGGGTTTTTATGCTTAATTACATATTCAGGTAAAAACGTATCTCGTTAGGTCATGTATGACAACCTTTTTTTTATAACGAGGCCAGCTACAAATTTAAAAATCTTGTGCGGGCCTCATCCCAAATAATACAAACACTGAATGATGAACTCAAATTATACCCTTATTAGCAAAATAAACCTAGTATAAAAAATACAAAAATAAAACACGCATAAACCGATCCGTCAAGGTGGCTTGAAACCATCCGCATAGTCAGAAGGGGGGTTTATTTATAATGGACCCCACGCATTTGAAGATATTGTTGATATTTTTTTAAATTGATTATTCGAAGAATAAAAATAGTTTTTCCAAATTCTCGCGGCACGTGTTACTAGTATACGTTTCAATCGCACTTGGCACATCGTAAGGTTAATATTAAAAGAGTTATACGAGAAAAATGAAAAACTTAGCGTCCCAAATAAACCCGGCTAGGTCCAGATATCGGCACGGCTAGGTTAATAGAAATATTATTAAAAAACGGCGATAGATAAGATATATATGGAATAAGATTATGATTACGCCTAGGGTACAATGAGACTGCGGGATATTAGGAATTTTAAAAAGTTAAAATGTACAATTTTTGAAAGGACGCACGAGAAAGTGTGGCGGGCCGCGTGTTACTCACCTCTGCTATAGGTACCAATGCTATCATTGAACTAAAGGATATATAGTAGCTTGCGTTTAGCTTAGTCCAGAATTATACGATCTGGAGCATGCTGCTTATCGCATGTCGTGCCCCACGTTTGGTTATACCCGGGGGCGCGCTGTCCATATGGCCAGATTGTGCGGCGCACACAGGCGCCGGAAAATAGAGGCCAAGAGGGAAAAACTTAGAAATACAAATATAATAATGTATTAAAATAAATTACATTTCTTAAAATCTACATTACAAATAATACATAACAATATGATTGCTCAATCATGATAGTACAATCTGTTCGTACAAGGGCGCTAATGGAAGTTCTGCACACACGCCTCGGACACTCTAGGCGCGCTACTGATAAAATCTGTATTTTGAAGTCAGGGGCGCTCCGTCCATATGGCCAAAATGTGCGGTGCACACAAGTGGTTGCCACGTAGTTCGTTTTTAAGCACACGGAGTTATACCATAATTTAAAATATCAATTCCTCATATTATTTTCCAGTTTTTCACATCTTCGCTGTTCACAATATCCCGTGGGATGCGTTATCCCGTTGATGTGTTTCATTATTGATTCATTCTCCGGTGAATTTTATATGTACTTTTTTTTTTGACAAATAATAAAAATAGAACCGTCGGTCCGCTCCTATGGGAAGATGGGTTTTACAGAGACAAATAAAACGGGTCATATTTGCACAGCACGCGCAAACTCACATATTTAACTCTTAAATTATTCACATATCTAAAAATGATCCGGCCCCTAACATTTTGAGGGACGACCGCCCCCGGGCGCAACTTTTTCGATATTCCAGGACGTATGCATATTTTATTAAAACTAGAAATGTGTCGTTGGGACTCCGAATAGCTCGCTCGTAACAAAAAACGATTAATTTTAGTTTTATTTAAAAGTATAAACTATGATAATTATACTTTTTCAAGGGCGTAGATGAGAAGAATGCAAATTTAAATGATACGCGTCCCAATTACGCATATATACTAAACAACGATATATCGGTCGTGGTGTCGATGAGGATTGACTGCATTTTAAATGCGATTTTTTCGGTCTGCCGACTGCTGGTGTGTGTGTGTGTTTAGCTTTAGTTTTCCGTGTCCCACCTCGTTTCCCGGCCCCGGCCGATGCAGTTTCCCAACCTTGGCCCCGTAAACGTGAGGTGCGGTCCGGATCCCGTTTCGGTCCGATTTATAATTTGTCATTCATCCCCCGGATTTGACCCAGTTTTTTCCCTCATTTTCGCGCGCACAGGATCGAGAGTTTTTCCGTGCGATCATGGCGAATTGCGATCCCACCTCGTCCCGCTCGGCTCGTCCTTGCTGAATTCTTAATGCACTCCTTCGCCGCCTCCATTTCCCTCCGGCGAAGTGTGTATGTAGTATAGCGATTCCGTCGCCCTTTCTCTGTTTTCTTGTTGAAATTTTTATCAAGCATTTCGAGTTGTTCTTCCTAAAGGAGCGCCGTGTTATGTTTTCCTGCCGGGTTTAATTATTTTGAAAGGTCAAACTACGGCACGTTTGGCATTTTCGGAGGGAGCGTGCGCTTTATCAAGTGAACCAGTTTTATTATTCAAATAGGTCAAATGTAAAATCTGTCTGTTGCCTGCGGGAGGACTTTTCGCATTAGCGTATCCTTGAGGCATTCGTTCGGTTAGCCTATTTTTAAAAATATTATAATATTATTATTAAACCTGTCCTACCGACGAATTATACCCGATACTCAGTAAAAAATGATTAAAAATTAAAAAAAAAACTAATATATTAAAAATCATTTTTTCTAGATTATCTAGATGCCTTTTATATACTGAACAAAGATATATCGTTAATTAAAAATCAAATATAAAATTTCAGTTGATTTTAACTTAATGCAGTACAGTCTACCCTTCTATAGCGTTCACTTCTATAGCGTTTGCGGCGGTTTTACATAATTTAAAATGTTTTTTTTATTATTTATTCATCATATGCTAAAGCATTTTAAAATAATAAACTAAAACAACTGTCCCTTTGAACTTCCCTGGCACATCTGTTGCGAATTAAAAAAATGAAAGAAATATGCTACGTCAATAGGCACGCCCCTATAGGCACAATCTGTTGTTATCCAAACTGAACTCGTGCAAGGTCATTGAAAATATAAAAATGGATCAAATCGCCGCAAAATACAATTAAAGAACCTAACCCCAAATTTTGTATGGGTGCCTAACTTTCGATAGCGTTTTTTCTATAGCGTGGTCCATATCTGAACGTTATAAAAGGGTTGACTGTACAGTAAAACCTCCTATAACGTTCCCTGCTATACAGTGGTTTTCTGCAGGAAGTTCGACTGTCCCTCCTATATCGCTCCCTCCTAGGACGTAAAATTTCAAGGTCAAATCACATATTTAATAAAGGTCGATGCGCTTTAATTGACAACAAAATATAACACGACCGCGTGAACAAACAAAAATAGGGCCAATACCATTTAGTTGACAATAAAAAATAACACTTGACATTGAACAAGGTCAATTGAAATGATCAATGTATTGATTTCTTTCAATAAATAAAATTAAAAATTTCTATAACGTGATCCTAATTTCTTCGTTATAGGAGGGCTGACTACATAAATATGCGTCATTTTTAAAATTCTCATTAAAATATATTCTACGTTAACAACCCTTTGCTTGTTGGACAACGATATATGGTTGTGAACTATGTACAGGGTGTTCCGAAAAATGTATACACTGGTGCCAATTACTTGAACTTACTGCAACAATCTATTGTATCACCCATTCGAGAGAATTTTGGTGATAATGGCGATTTTATTTCCAACGGGATGGAGCACCTCCTCACTATCATCGTGATGTAAGAGCAAATCTTGATGAGAAACAAGGGATTAGACGAAGAGGTGCCATAGAATACCCTGCCCGTTCCCCTGACCTGACGCTACTTGACATTTTCTTGTGTGGATACCTTAAAGATAAAGTCTACGCCAGAAAACTGACGACAATGGAAGAATTGAAAGCTTAATAAAATGTTTGTTGAAGCTTGTGAATCAATTGCCAACCGTTATCAGCAGTGTATTGACTAAACGGTAATAATTTTTAATATCTGCGGCAGGAGGAAAAGTTATACATTTATATAGATTGACCTTGAGAAAGAAACCTTTTGTTTTGATCCGAAGTGAAAGTGCAAAATTTCAAAAGCCAGGATTTTACGATATACAAACACGAGGAAACTGATTAAAATTATTCCGATCGTACATTGTGGTCGTGTATTTAATTCGATAGCCGAGGATGAGTAAGCATATATCTCTAACGCCGATTAGCACTCTGATGAAAATGAATTGACACAGGAAATTGTATTTCATCATCGTCATAAACGCTCGCATGGAGATAAGTGATCGTTTTTCACAGTGGCGACGTTTATAAATCAGCAACATGAAAGTAACCAATTAATAAACACGTCTCGATAATACTGATTAACATCGAAGATTTCCGATGGCACAATGAACGTATTTTCGACGCAATCTCTGTAAATAGCGTCAATGAACAAGATAAGAATAATATTGCAATTCATTCAATTTTTTTTTAATTGAATTTTAATTTGGTCTTTATCGATATTTTGTTTATTCTCGATAGCCTGTTCTCTGTTTATATAATTTTGTTCTTTGGGATATTATATAGAGAATAGTTTATTTGTGTAAAAGAACAGGTGCTTCCGCTACGAGTAGCATGCGTCAAAACGATCCTAATTAACTTAACGCTTAACGACCTCAAACGTACTTAAAATCCTATCCGATACATAAGTCACGTTATCATAAATTATATACGATTGCAAAAACCTTTGATTCAACGATTATTTGTTTCTTGAGTGTCGTGATAATTTATTGAATTTAATCTTAATTAATTCATTATCAATTTTTTATTTGACAGATCGTTGAGAATTTCTGGATCGTGCGGCGACGACAGGGCATCTTCCGGCTCGTCGTCTGACTGCGAAGATACGCAGCCATCGCGTGGTTACCATTTATCGCAACAAGACTTTCCTGTTGAGATTTTACCCAATTTGTTCCTCGGCAACTCGGCCAATAGCGAAGACTGCGAGGGTCTCGCTAGGCATAATATTAAGGTTCATAAAATAAACCTATACGCATCACGCTACGTAACGTTTTATTAATAATTGTTTTTATATTGCAGTATATTTTGAATGTTACTCCCGACCTGCCCAACGTGTTTGAATCTGCGGAAGGCGATATTAATTATTTAAAGATTCCTATAGCAGACCACTGGAGTCAGAATTTATCGACGCATTTCCCGCAGGCCATACGTTTCATAGGTATCGATCGGACGCATTTAACGAAGCATTTATTTTATTATCGATTATTAATTGTGTTTTTGTTCTCAGAGGAAGGAGTATCGTCGAACTGCGGCGTCTTGGTGCACTGCGTGGCCGGAATCAGCCGCTCGGTCACCGTCACCGTAGCATATCTCATGCAGTGCCATCAACTTAGCTTAGACGACGCGTTCACTCTCGTTCGTTCGCGCAAAGCAGACGTTTCGCCTAATTTCCATTTCATGAGCCAGTTGCATCATTTCGAAAAAGATCTCGGTCTTGACGTTAAGTCTCGTAGCCTGAGCAAGGTTGGTGCGTGTTATTCTTTCTCTTCTTCGCACATTTCTATCACACACAGCACCTCTATATTTTGTAACAATCTATCATTTTTAATCGTATATCTCGGAATAATCGCTTACAAATACAGTAGAGCCTTGATTAATCGAGCTCGGCTTCAGTGCCGCTCTCGTGTAACGACAATAAAAGAAATCTGAAGACGTGGACAATCGATGGTTCTATGGTATTGATTTAACGATACTAATAATATGCTAAAACGAAACTTATGCTTTCCGGATCTTCATTTGGATTGAATGAATGGAGTTGTCACTCCGGTGTGACAATAGCAGTTCTGCTTGAGTTGGCATGTCCTCATGTCTGAAGATCGTGACCATTCTGTTTCCGAATCTTCTTTTGATTTTGGCTATCCAGAATCCTCAGCATTTCTCATCACTACATAGCTACTATGGTGGAGTCCATGGTGGTCTTCACTTGGTCGCTCCAGCGAATGGGTGCCCTGCCCTTTCCCCTGCATCCTTGTACGTGGCAACGAGCTTCTCCAGGCTATCGTTTCTTCTAGCGAGATGTCCAAAGTATCGAAGAATCCATGGCAAAATGAAATATACCAGAATTTGCACTAAACGTTCTGTTGTCTTTTTGGTTACCCCTTGTTTTTCCAAATTGTCGGATAGCTTTGACATTGCATTTTTAGCCATCCCAATTTGCCTTCTTATAAGGCTCACAATTTCCGTTGCTTGTGAGTAGAAATCCGAGATTTAGAATTTTTTTAACCCTCTCCAGATTCAGAAAATTAACGTATCTAATAATAGCAGTTAAGCATTAAAAAATATTATTTTTTCAGCCTTATTTTCAATTAGTAATTATAACTCTTGGCCCTCTATCGACTAATTTACTTTTCCCTTATAAAAATCTTCTCGTTTTAATTTAATCTTCAAATCATTTTATTATCATTAAAGAAAAATTAACAAGGATCGGATGAACTGATAATTGCCAAGAGATAGTAAATGCAACATTTAATCGCGTGTTACAAAATAGGATAGTTTTTTTTAATAATATCCCGACTTAATTTATCCGATTGTTCAGAGTACTTATCAGTGTTTAATATTTTATTTGATTTTAATGTTCGTAATATACACCTACCCTTAATATCCCACCACACACAACTTCTGATACATTTTTCTTTCAACGCAAACACGGGTTCTTGTTTCGGAGGATGACAAGTGTCGTTTTCGTGTAATATTATCTATTCAAACGACATCTGTTTCACAATACGATCCAAAAATGGTTCCTCTTTTTTGTTTTATCAGTGTTTCTGTGATAAATCACGGAGTAAGTAACCAAACAGAGAGCTTTTACTTCGTTCCCAGCTTATGGCGAAGTCGTAAAAGTCATAAAACAGTATTATAAATAACAACAAAATATGGCTGAGGTTTTCCTGGAGGGCCCGCCGGTGAGTCTAAATGTAGACTACTCTCTGATTTGTGCCATCGGCAACCCACGCATCTTAAATAATTCTTGGAAATACAGGCCACTCTTACACCTAAGAAGACATAGTTGAGAATTCAACACCTCCGCGGGGCTTGTGCGTAAATCAAGCAAAAGCCCAGTGCAGCAGGGATGGAGGAGACAAGGCTTGGTGATAGACGGGCTGACCACTACATTAAGCATAGCAACAAAACTCCGGATATTCCTAAAGAATGTGTTCCGGCTGATTGTTCATCGAGTCACAAAACTCGCAAGCCGGGTCATCCTGAGGCCCATAATGATGAAGATTAAGTGCTAGCGATGTTTACATGTCCTATGATAAACTGGGACCCGGAATGGTCAGGAACAAACCAATGCAGCTTAACTCGAGCTAGTACATTGGGGAAGAACCAAAAAACCAGTTCTGTCCGTACTCTCAGCAGACCAACGGGATTGCCATATCTTTAACGCGATATTTTGGAGTGCCTTGAGTGCGGCTTGGTCCAAAGCTTCGACGTCGGTCTGGAGAATGTCCTGGTCCACAAGACGTGCTCGATAGCCATGAGGGATCAACCAGCCTGCAGCCCGGATCTGGAGTTCCAAGTCGAGTGGCAGAACACCGGCAAGGACCGACAGAACGATAAGCGGCAGTCTTTGGCCCGAAAGAAAGTGGTCTCCGAACCAGAAATAAATTTAGCCCGGTGGGCCCAAAAATTACTGGCGTATGTTACGACGGGTATAAAGATGCACATAGAGTACTGTCTCATCATGGGGTAATGTAATCCCCAGTCCAACAAGTGGCGGCCCCTTATCGATAACACCGAAGCACTTGGAGCTGGCGAAGCTTAAGTGATTAGTTTTTCCCCAATCACCAATATCAGAAAGGACGTCTTTTGCTCTACTCTCAACTTGGAAGCGAGTATCCCCGCCTATAAGCACCGGGATGTCGTCGGCGCAGCCAATGACTGCACAATTAGGCAGCAACGACATCCTAAATGAACTAGGACCGATCCTTGCGGACAGCCCATAGTGATCGGTGAGGTGATGACTTCACTGTTATCATCCTGCCACTGCAGTAGCTGCTAATGACAGCGTACAGGTTGCACGGGAACCTGCAATTTTTAAGCTTGTTGAGGATAGCCGGCGATGATAAATACTTCGTAAAGAACTTCCACACTAATATTTTATTTATCCTTTGCTTGTTCTATTTTATTGTATATAGATAAATAAATCGTTGCCCTATTCTGACTCGTTATTAATTCTGGTTTCAGGTTCTTGAGGAATTGGGCCGGGGCTCCAAGGGGGGGCACCGGGATCCGGAGGAGATGCACGGCCCACCCGACTCGGGGTTCGATCGGCGCACTCCGGGCGCCGACTACGGCGGTCTGCAGTCGCGCGGCCCGCCCCCTACGTGTCCGCTCAGCGTGGGAGTCAGCCCCGACTCCGGCATTGAATTCGATCGCTGGGGCGGCACGCAAGAAACGCCACAATGACAATTCTTTAGCCGGCTGGATGAAGCCGATTAGGAAAGCTCTCAATAGGGGCATCTTTCTATTGATAGGTCCCCCTACCCGGTCCATTTGGGGTGCGGTTTATCGTCGCACTCGCTCGGACAGACGCCGTATACACATACATATATATATCATATTTGTAATTGGCCGGGGCGAGCCAGGGCGAGATTGAATGATATTTGAAATTGGGAATTTTTGATTAACATATATTTTTAGGAATTGTTTTGTTTGTAATCAAGTGATGTATATTATTATATGTGAATTGTTATGATGGAAAAAATACGCCACATTTTTTTTTTATCGGAGATTATTATGTTGAAACGATAACATAAAATTATATTATATAGGTTAACATTATATGTATACAGTTTTGAAGTGGAGCCGATTCTCGTTTGCGTCCGCATATTACAACTCGTCGGATAAATGGTTGCCAAGTATTTTTATAACCGTGCCGTTGGGAAAATATCGAGAGAATCGGACGGATTGCACGTACGTTTTCGTTGTGTACCAAGTAAATTGTGTTCAGATCAGTTTTATTCGTTGTTTTTTAGTAGAAATACGACGGTAATTTATTTTTTCAGATCAATCTTTATTTCGTAGTGTAGATTTTTTTATATCAGGGGGACCGAAAAGTAATGAAATTTTTTTTTGGTGGCAAAAACTTTAGTCGGATAATAATTTCCATCATTTTCTAACATTTTTTGTCGGCGTAAAGGCAGTTGTTTGATTCCCTTTTTAATAAAGTACGTTTTCACTTCTCTGACATGCCCTAATGATCTGAAAAGGTGGTAATCCCATAGCGAGAGACCTGCTGAATAGTTTGGATGAATTTTAAAGGTTCCAATCCAAGCTCCTATATTTTTCCAGGCCTCGCTTTATCGTGCTGAAGCATCCTTTTTTTGTTATTGACTAAAACAGATAGTTTTTTATGAGTTCCTCATTCATTCATCCGAGTTGTTCACAATACACCGTCTCACCGGGTTCAAGTAAATTATGGAAGGACCTTCTTTATTGCTAGTGATGTTTGAGGAGTCGGAGCAGGTACTTCTCCAGAAGAAAGCAATTATTTATTTCGTAAAGGATTATTGTATATCAGCCACTTCTCATCTCCAGTTACAATTCACAGCAAAAAGGAACGTTTCATACCAAGACAAAAGAGACGTGAAGATGGTACGCCGTTGATTGTCCTCCGTCTCCGTCAATTCATGAGGAACCTGTACAATTTGTGACGAAGATGATCCTGAACTGTAGACCATGGACAGTCGATCTTCGATAATAATTCCTCAATTGTTTGACGAGGATCTGAATCCACCGTCGCCTTCAGGATATCATCTAATTGAGATTCCTATTTCTATTTTTAAAAGTTTTAAACCACCAATGAGACTTGTTTAGTTTCAGAATATTCCCATAAGTATCGGTAATTTTTTTTACTGCTTCGTTTACCTTCTTCTTTCCCTCTTGGTAGAAAAAAAAATGAACGAACACTAACTGTGAATGAGATCATCGGAAGAAATTTTGATTACTTTTCGGTCCCCCTAATATCTAGTCAGTTTAATTATGAATTTCGTATGAATTTCAACTGCTTTTTTTTATTTAAATAAAAAAAAATTAATTACAATAAACAATATTGTAACGATTGATTCATTCCTGTCATTTCTTACATTTGTTAAATCGAGATTGAGAGTTTAACGAGTTTTTATTCCATTTTTGATTATTTTCATAATATATTCCATTACGACATTCTTTTGACGCTATTTTTATATCGGATAGAATCACTGTCGATTTCTTTTCAGCCGTGGATTGATTCGCAAATCTTATTGTAAACAATTTTACTAGTCAAACGGTGTTTTTGCGTATCGATTTTATATCATCAATGTATTTTTGTATTTTCATAAAATGTCTTTTTACGAATCTCACTCACTACATGCATATAAATTCCGCTATCAATATCTATCGTCGGATTAGTCTATATATAAATAAATGAAAAAATATGTAAACATGTTCTATTTTATTACGTGAAACCTGAAACCTTTCCGCGTTTTATTTTTTAGCTCGATAATTCGTTGCAACTGCCATTTTTAATTAATCGTCCGATTGAGGGACTAGATTAACGACTCTTGATAATGTCCGATCGTTCGTAATCCAACTAATGGAAAGGTTTTATTACCGCGAATTCTATTCATCGATATTAATCATTCCATGCATTCAATAATCGCATCTCATTCAACTTGTTCATCTCTAATACATAGTACATCTAATACATATCGACTGTGAAAACGAGTCGATTTTCAATAACAAATATCTTCTCTGCGGTGTGCAAAATTTACACCGCATTTATATTTAAGACATAATGGATATTGTATTAATCCAGTTTTTTATATATCTAAATATAACGTTTGTATTAGTCATTATATTTCTAAATATATACATATATGAATAAGCGATAGTATGTTTGAATTATATCGATTTATAAATGTGTAGTGGTTATTCCGCGGCGTAAACGCCACGACAAGTCTATTCTAACACAAGTATTTTTCTGTCGATGTGTAGCGATAGCCACGAATATCAATTAATCAATGGATTATAGAGAAAAAAATATAATAATAAATGGGCTGTAACTCACAAGAGATGAATAAACGTTGAATAAAGCGCATTACTCAGTTTTTAAACATCAATAACTGATTTCGAGTGACTTATTTTAAATAAATATATGGATAAAACTATTTATTTTCTTATTACGTTCGTAAACACAGCCTTCTTCGATCTGTTTAACACATTTTTAATAACGTTAGATACAAATTTAGTAGATTTGGTTACAAAATACTCGGTTAAAGAGTGAAGAAGTGTCGTGTCGAGAAGAAATCAAGTCTCTTTAATCCTGCTATTTACTTTACGCATAATTGTTTTACCATAAAGAAGAACATTGTGATGAATAATCCCACTGTATACTCAAAAGCACATTTTTTACGGTTAGATCAGGAGAAGGATTCGGTTTTACTACCTGCCTTTTGAAAACCATTTGAAGAACAATCCTGCCGATTTTTTAGATGATTGAAACGGGTGCTGGTGACCTGCTGAGAATACCATGAACCACTAAAAACATGAACGTATCTGTCCTGACAGAAATGGAGAGCGATTGAAGATGATTGACTCCACTACGACGATAGATGATAGACGTCTCGCTAGAAGAAACGATGGCCACGTATGACATACAAGGATGCAAGGAAAAGAGCAGAGCACCTACATGCTAGTGCGATCAAATGAAGATCGCTACGGGCTCTACCGTGATAGCTGTGATGCGAGTCACAATCAAGAAGATTCGGAACAAGAACAGCCACAATCATCAGACACGAGGGTGCTGACTCAAGAAAATTCAAGCTTATTAGCTGGTTAGGTTCGATTTTTAGATGCAATACGTCATCATCCACTTTCGCGGACACTTAAAAAACATAAGGGCATTCCCCGAGACACTAATAATTGACACTATTCATAAAAACCCTGTAGAATGAGACTATCAGTAAGAGAAATGACCCGGCGAATGAGACGCAGTTACTAAAAATGCATATTCGGTTGAGACGAGCTCTAACTTGCACACAAACTCTTTGCCAAATACAGTCGTATCCCACACATAATCAAAAAAATGAGAAAAAAAACCACTAAAATAACGTTCTCCAAATGTCAACTGATGAATAGAAAACAAAATGCATCTCGTACAGAACACGGCTGTCATAAATCGTTCAGACAATCTAATCTCCATGAAAATCCGTCTCCGAGCTCTGTGGTATATACTTCTATATGGTTGCGATTCATGGTGTTTGAAATGCGGTGCTACCGTAGAATGTTGAAGATTCCATGGACGGAACACGTCAAAGATATAACCCTCTTTCTACTTCTTCACAATGAACAGGAGCTTCGCAACATTTGCAACTGGACCGGATTGGGATTATAGATAGATTATGATTGTGCGGCGCACACGACCGTGTGCGCCGCACAATAGAATAATATTTTTATAAATATAGAATAATATTTTTTTAAAATCAATAACAATCGAGAAACTACCGAAATGTTCTCTTATTGGTTAAAATGGCTATCGCTATACCTCGCCGATTACTATAGATTGATCTCGCATCCGTCGATGCGTGACGTTTTGTGAATTTATATAAAAATTGGCTACGTAAACACTTGGAGTTCACTGTGTATGTATAAGTTTTATACGAGGACGTTGGTCTTGATCTAAGCTATGTCTTTATACGTAAAGTGTTTATTTGAACGTACGAATGGTGTGCACACATTTATATCAATTTTTATACGATTGATTTACGAGTGCGGCGAAATTGAATATATACGGAATGTTATTGCTGTTTACCAGATGTATATGCGAAATTTTATTTGTTTCTACGAGACTTACTGCCCGCGACGTCGTCGCACGTCTAGTAAATATCCAAAGTTTATATATATATATATATTATTAACCGAGGCCAGATTGTATACATGTACGTAGTTTGATTGATTAAATATGTAATAAATAAATAAAAAAATAGTGCATTTTATTGATTGTTATCGAAGAATTCCGAGTTTTGTAAATATTTTTATATTATAAATGTATTTATTTTTATGTTTTTCTTTATTATCAACGTCATAGATTTCGGTTTAGTTTTTCTTTCGCTAATAAATGCACAGGGCGTGATCGACGGCGCGTTTTACATTTAAAATGATATGCGGCGTCGGCGATCACGCGACGTACACCCTAGTATTGTTATACTTACTTAAGATAAGTTGGTTTATTATTGATTCATTGACGGGGACGTCGCAGATCTCTGCGTCTGTAAATAGCCCTGCGATATGATTTATTCTCCGACAAATATTGACTGATATGCGTTATTTACCCAAAAATGTAATTATTTTATTGTGTATGTATAACGATTATAATTATCTTGAATTAAAAATAATTGTTAATTTAATTTAAGCGATTAACATTTAGATTGTCTTATTTTCTTTTGTAAAAAAGCAATATTTTGCGCATCATCCCCCACTCCCCCCGTTTAATGTAATTTTTCTGATATTATTCGTTTGACGGAAGCTAATTTATCCGAAACCGACTGTGATAACCAAAATGTTATAATGTGGATGCAGTCATTCCAAATCTCGCTTCTCTATATATATATATATATTTTTTATTCAATTCTGTGTTTATTATTGAGCTTCCGAATGTATCTTTTGTTGTTTGTACAGTCGATAGAAATGAATCTTTTGAAAGTGCCAAATTTGTAGGGGCGATAAGAGACGCAACTGTTATTCCGATACACTCGATTTGTATTCAGTCTTTGTAGGGAGTATATGTCTCACTTCAGTTTGTGCACGCTTTCTGTAGAAAGACGTGTACTCTTCGTCGCGTAAACTGGATGTGTGATTTGTGCGTCAGTGTGTCGACGACGCATCTCCAATATGTAGATGGAAAAAATAATAATTTAATCAAAATATTAATGAAATTTGCACTATATGATGTAAGATATGGAAATAATAAAAATTACAAATAGTTTTTATTCTTTTGTTTCTGTCATTCGATAACCTCACTTCCTATTGTTATATTTACGTCTGCGATATCATACACAGTACGATTAACGAGTTAACAACACGGCTAGAGAGACGTTCCCGGTAAGGATTTGACGTTTTTATGAGTGACTAGAAAAATCTCTAAAAAATTGTAAAAAATGGATTTTGCATTGATGATCGTAAATTATTAAGCACTTCACTCCTTTAGGCATGTCGCTAGCTACACCAAAGATGTAGAATGTAGATCGGGGTTCAAGTTGGGGTCGCTGATAGTCTGGAAAGGGCCTGTGGTGGTTATTCCACTAATTATTTTAATTAATGCCATGTTGCGTCCTAGCAACACGGTGGCGTGTCCCCAGTCTTCCGAAATGCAGCACGGGCTCTTCAGCCAGACTTCCGCCACAGTTGCAGAGTGAACACACTCATAAGCATTCAGTCATGACGACTTCTGCTTCCTCCTCTCGCCCTTCCATGGAAATCATATTGAGTCCGTATCATATTCATTATTACTACAGACGGCTCTCTTGTCGGGATCACCGCCCACTGCTGATACTCTTAGCTCTAGACCACCACAAGTGTCGTCAGTACCAGAGATTGCCAACCAGAGAGTACCAGGAGCTGCACATGTCACCTGTCTTTCTTTATTAATGTGGTTATTCATGAAGCTGTCTATAATTATTGTTCTTTAACCACTTCTGTGGTCAACCTCTTGGAAAAAAGTGGGTAATTGTTCTCTAGACTGGTGGGGGAATGACCCGAGCTGGATTCCGGCAAATCACTATAAAAAGTTTCGTGTAACGATGTGCCCGAATCCAGTTCGGGCAAATCACTGTCAGCAAAATACCTACCCGAGTTGTATTCGGGCAAAACATACAAGGGGTTAATAAATGTGTCGATGTGTCAATATAACTGTGTTTGCATTTCCATCACTGGCGAGAGTAAAGACTCGCCATGGTTCGAGTCACGAATCCTTTTATTTTACACGTTATACCAAACCTTTACAGGTCTATAGTATTCCAGAGGTCGATGATAATTTTTTTATTTATTTTGAAAATTTATTTAATTTTTAAAGAACTACATAAAAGAAACAGATTAGGGTTTTCCTTCCCAGGGTATACTGGCTCTGTGGTGAGAAATCCATTAGAGACCAGATTTGTTTATGCACATAGGGATAAGTGTACACATACATATTTTTCAGTAGTGCATTATTTTTTTAAGCATTTATCAAAGTTTACTTGGGTTTTTAGTCAACTTCATGTTGACTATAATGTAAAAATATTTGAAAGAGATGCTGACCATCAATTGTAATGGTATGGTAGATAGGTATCTTTCATACCATTTTTTTTTTTTAACTTGGCGGCGGTAGGGGCTATTAGGCGATAAATAGGTATTCTTAATCCGTGTTATTCGTAGACTAGTTATGGATATTAGTAGAAAAATCCAAAGTATCGATCTAATTTTCGACAGCCCACTCCTGGCTCGGCACATGTGGGTTTCTCCACTTGCAAAGCACGATATACTTTCTCGCTCCCACTTGCACATGCGCAATGTTTTTTCTCGCTCATATCCTGTACGGAGCGAACGAACAATATTATTGTTTTTATTTTTTTTTCGCAATTGAGGACAATAAAGATCAATGATTATTTATATTTCTTCTTTAGACTTTTTTAGTCAAATACAAAAAGTTTGAGACATCAAATGAATGAATCGTATGAAAAATCAAAAACTCGGGATCCCAAATAGACCCATCAGCACAGCTAAGTAATGAATTAACTTGACTGGACAGATCTGCGTCGGCGAGAGTGTTAGTCATACAACCCCCCTCCCCCCCCTATTCTGTTCACCTACATGAATAATAAAATAAAACAATAGTATATTTTATAATAGTTTTATTCACATATAAAATTTGTGTTATATTACGCGTCACACTTATCTCCTTACATAAGAAAACCAATTTTGAGATTGCCATTGTTTATCATAAATTTAATTTGCCAACATAACAAGAATAATATTATAAGAGACACCGTGGTGATAGTCAATAGCTTAATATGTGTATGGTAACTTAGAAATACATCGTACAACCAACTGAATATACGTAAAAAACAAAGGAATGCATGTGACTGAAGAGGGGATTGGAAATCACACAATTCTTTTTTGGATATAAACTAAATTAAAAAAGACTGGTTTTAAAGCCTCTTCAATCGTGAGAAACGGAGGGAATGAACTCGTACGCCGTGGCAGATTTAACACTCGAGAGGCCCCAGGCGCAATTCAATTTTGAGGCCCCCCCCTCAAAATATTTTTACTACACCCTATAATGTTCTTTTTTCGTGCACAATTTATGTGAAAAGACAGTTATATGTTAAAAAAAAATATTATTTTAAGAAAAATTCAAGGGTTCTGAGTGCCGAGGACCCCGCGTAGCAACGCAGCTGAATCCATGGATCATGGTCTATGGATTAATCAATGCATATGGCTCGAAATATTAATTATTAATTTATTATTAATAAAAAAATGAATTTTGAGGCCCCTTAATTAATAAGGCCCCAAGCGAGTGCTTGGGGCCTTATTAATTAATGCCCCTTATGTGGTAGGTTGAAATCCGCCACTGTTTGTACGTATAAAGGGCAAGGAATATATACTACGAAATAAATTTACGCTATTTTCTGGTCATGGTAATTTCATTTAAATGCAATTTGTATCAATCAATTGATAATATTTTCCGCGCTCAGCGCGGAAATGTCACAAAACTCGGGAAAAATGCTTCACATACGTCGTCGTCGGTAAAATTGAAAATTAAATTATATATTAAAATAGATAAAATATTAGTCACGTTTAAAACATTTTCATAATTTTGACTCAATAAACGCGTCACATAAGATCCACGATGCTAATTTTTTACATACACACATACAACATTTTCGCAACGTACACCCACAAACATTACCGACAATAAACTTCAACACCATCCGAGATAACATTTATAAACATTTCATACGAATTTTTTCAACATTTATCACGCACACGCACGATCACCAATAAAATTATTATTTATAACAACAACCAGGCGATTAAAAACTAAACGGATATTACACGAGACGAACATGGCAATATTGCACTAAAAATAATAGCGAAGAAATAGAATTTAACGGTTAGGAACATATCAATAATATAACCAAACATTGTATTAATTACTCGTCAATTGAAATTAGAAATAAAATGTATATTTTGAGATTCCATAACAAAAAAGATAAATATTAATACAGTGAAACCGCGTTTTTACATTTTTGAAGGGAACAATAAAAAAAAACATAGATTCGGAGTTTTCAATAGTTAATTTTTAATTAGATAATCTTGTACGTTTTCAATGCTAGTAAAGTAGCTTTTAAGGCCCTCAATATTCCTCATAGCACCTTCTTTTGTTGGAATTGGATGGATTAAGATTACCTCTTCTTCACCAGATTATACTTTGCTTGATTCACTCGTACAGAATAAAGGGAAAAAGACATCTATCTAGGAAAAAGATGATTTTTCTTTAACCCTTTGTCTGATTTGCCCGAATACAATTCGGGTAGGTATTTTGCTGACACAGTGATTTGCCTGAACTGGATTCGGGCACATCGTAGACGAAACTTTTTATAGTGATTTTCCCATATCCAGCTCGGGTCATTCCCCCACCAGTCTAGAGAACAATTACCCACTTTTTTCCAAGAGGTTGACCACAGAAGTGGTTAATTAGCTCCCATCAAAGCATCTCAGCTTTTGAGGTTATCTTATTTATATTATATTAATTTAAAACCTTTTTAAATCGTTACGCATTCAATTAAATATTAGGTAAATCGGAAAAAAATGCCATTTTTTCTGGTACGTCACTTTAAAACCAGTTTGTCACCAGTTGCCGTTAAGTTAGCGTATTTTTACGTTTTTTTTATTTTCTTTTCAGAAGTAGAAAACTGCAGAAGCCTGAGATTGAAGAGACACATTTACGGTATTTCATGCTGTTTTTATTTTTGATAGAGATTAATGCGAAAAGAAGCTACACAGACCTTCTGCAATATTTAGGCGATGTTGAAAAAAGCGAAAGTGCTTTAGATGGTTTAAAAAATTCATAAGTGGTGATAGGGAGTTAAAGGACAAACCAAGACATCGCTTAAAATCGATGATGATGCCTTACATTCATTGATGATAGCTGATCCACATAAAACAGTGACGGAATTGTCACATGACCTCAGCTGTCCAATAACAACTGTGCAAGACGATTTGAAAAGGTTGGGGAAAAAAAAAAAAAAAGGCTGAGGGTAGTGCCGCTGATATCCCTAGCGGCCTTGGGCTACAAGTAATCTGTGCATCTTTATTGTCGGACACAGATCCGTTTCTCAAGAAGAATTATTACTGGGGATGAGAAATGGGTCCTTTACAGTAATGCCAGAAGAAAAAAACAATGGTTATCTCCAAAACTGGTTCCTATGCCAACTCCTCGGCCAACATTATCATTGAAAAAAGTCATGTTATGTGTTTGGTGAGATATTTCTGGTATAATTCATTATGAATTATTAAAACCTGGTCAGACAGTTACGGCAGAGTTATACTGTGCCCAATTAGAAAGATTAAAAGTGGAGTTACTAAAAAAACGATCTGTACCGATCGAACAGGAGAATTTTACGGCTAGATAATGCAAGACCTTATGCTGCAAAAATCACCCAGGACAAAATCAGAGAACTAGATTTGGAAATTTGGAACACTTACACAAATGTTGAACAGGTGAAAAATCACCTGGATTCATATTTTAACAGTAAACCGCTAGAGTTTTACGAAAATTAAATTAAAAAGTTGCCTATATTATGGAGGAAGATCATAGTCAATGAGGGAAATTATACAACAGAGTAATATTATGTAGTTTTTTCTGAAATATTTTTTTTGTTGCATTAAAAAAAAGTCATTTCTTTCTGTTTTACCTATAAATCGATTTAAAAAACTAAATATACTAAAATAAAACGGGATTGTAAAAATTGAACGTAAATAGCGGAAAAACATGAATTCTAAGTGCGTAAAAACGGGGTTTCACTGTATTTGTCTGGTTGTAATATAAAATACGTTCACAACAGAATTATTATTATACTAGACTAGACGACTACAACAAATTGGAATTCCAGATATGGTCTCACACAATGTATACGACTCGCTATTTACATATTTATAATATTAATTTACACGAACCAACGGTAAAGGATACACGAGCTGATGCAGCTCAACATTCCAAAATTGCTCTTATGTACAAATATATACGAGTATTCAATGGTATCATTACGCTCGGACATAATTCAGTTAGACCGTTCGAGTTAATGAATCACTCGCATCACCCGTTAAACCTCGAAATAAATAATAAAAATGGATATGTTTAAAAAAATTAACGCTAATTACACTGTCACAAGTATTTCTACGATAGTATGATACAAAAAAATATATGTAACGATCGGCGAAGATAATATAGTTTCGCCGATACGTTACAGCATGGTCGACGCGCTGCAACTGGTGGTCACGCTGTTTGGAATGTCACCGAATTGCGCACAGCACATCGTAACGCACGCGTCTCACAATGTTTCTCATAAGTTCGACCCGCCCCTGTGCCCGAAGAGCGATCCCACGAAATTGCTAACACTGCAGTGTCCGTGTCGCGATTGTCCGTTTTGACTGTTTCGATTGTTCCGCGAATTATTGCTCTGTCTGTCGCCGTCTCTGTTGGTGCTGGACGGCTGCGAATTGTCCGAGGGATCCGAGTTTTGGCGAGACGGAGATGAATTACTGTCGTTTGTGTTGTTGTCGATCTGCATGCATTCACTGTCGTCCGAGTTTCGTAGAGGCGATTTGAACGGCTTGTTGCCCAGCATGCACGTCGTTAGGTCGACCTCTTGATCTATGCTCTGCATAGGGCACGAATGTTGATACGAAACGGCTGAAGCGTGCCCCGATCTTCCGGACGTCAACGAATTGCCCTCGATCCATTTATCCAAGCTCGGATCGTACACCTCCACTATTGCAAGGAAATATTGTCCATCGTAACCACCTGAAAAAATATATAAACAATATTTATAAAAACAAAGATTATTTTTATTTTTTAAAGATCGTCGCCAACAGTGTGACTGAGACGGAATATGTTAGAAGGAGACAGCAACAAAACAAAGCTGTCTTTGTGGAATATTTGACAAACAAAAGAATGTCGAGCAAGAAATTTATATAAGCTTGCGGTAACAATATGAAATACAGTGGACCCCCCAATTACACTATCCCGAATTATACGCATAGTTGAAATATTCGCCGCCAACCCCCAACTTGAACGGTCGCATTCACACATTCATTTTTCTGCACGATAAAAGAGTTAAATTCAAATGAAATACCTCTCGCACTTATTCTTATTATTCTTAACAAATCGGTGCAGCTTCTTGCCTATGCGGACGGTATAAATATTGTGGCCAGATCTCGAGTGGCTTTCAAGGAGCGACAATGGGCATGGGACTGAGGATCAATGAGACCAAGACAGAATACATGCCCGTATGCCAAGGACGAATCCTTGAACTCCCGAGAGTCAAAGAGTACAGCTTGGCTCATGTATTACAAAAAATAATTAAACCAATTTGGCAGTTCGAAAGAGAACCATGCTGGTAAAAACGGTGCTACATTGGACTTCAACGGCATCTACGGTCGTGATTCCTCTCAAGGAAGACTAAAGTCAAGCTCTACATAACCGTCATCAGGCTCATCTGAATGTTGACAATGAAAACAAGATGAGCGACAACTGGATATCCTAAAGGAGGATTCTTAGACAGATTATTTGGACCCGCATTCGACAACGAGGAACTCTGCTGACTATATAAAGTTATACTGGTCACAGTTGTCACAGTGGGTCGGTCACGAGTCAAGAATGTGCAACAGTCACCGAAAAGGCTTATGGTTAACAAGCCTTCCTATCTACTAGCATACCGGACTATCTATCTCTTCTTTCCTGATATTAGAGCCAGGCTAAATCGTAGCTGGTTCTTCCCAGACTTTTGAGTCAGTCAATTCCTGACTAGTAGCATCTTTGAATTGTTCATGTGGGTTTGTTTGTCAGGATTACAGTGACGTTCTGTGGTCCTGTCACTTAGCAATTTAATTTGCTCGCTTTGCATCGACTTTCGGAGAGTTGTGCAAGGCTACTTTCACTCTAAACTAAAATTGCTTAAGAAAAAGGAGAAGGAAGTATACAGGTTTTACACTTCAAATTGGACGTTTTACAAATCAAATTGGACGCTTTACAAATCAAATTGGACGTTTTCAAATCAAATTAGAGACCTCATTGTATTTTATAAAAAAGTTGTACATTCATAATACATATACATATTATGTACGTTTTTAAATAAATAAAAGATATTAGATAACAATTATTTTATAAATATTCTTTTGCAAGCGGCTGCAGGTAATTTCATATACATGTTCATGAAATATTTATAGCAATTTAAAGAAGTGACTGTTTCAACAGACTCATTTATTATCATGTTTTCTAAATTTTGACAGTTTGATGGATCCGCCAACAAATTCCTCGCAGAAAATTTAATTTTTAATTTTAATTTTAGTTTAATTCACGAATCTGAAACGATAAGATGCGGCCAGGTATTCACACTGACGATATATATTATGAATGTACAACTTTTTTATAAAATACAATGAGGTATCTAATTTGATTTGAAAACGTCCAATTTGATTTATAAAACCTGTATGCGGTGTGGATGGACGGCAAGGGATGGAACTGTGTCGGACCGGTTTGACACAACTCCATTCCTTCAGCACAGGAAAGGAAGACCAAGGCTGAGGTGGTTGGACTGTGCACAGTGGGATGCTGCATTATTGTAACTTACCGGAAGATGGAGCGACATGGCAGCAGACCGGGTAAAATGGAGAAGGGTGTTGGATGAACCCAGGGCTCTACAATAGGGCTGTTGCACCTATGATGATGACTCAGAGTGTGATCAATTTGTTGCATATTCGGTGTTCATACGTCAGAGAAATGAATTCTTTAACCACTAGAGAATAAATATGCAAATGCAAAATCTAGCTAAACCACGAATTTATTAACGACACTTATGGGTTCCAAATATTCGCATGAATCGAACATTCCTATCCAAATAACTTTTACACAAAGTTTCTAGCACGTGTCGCAAACGAGTGCTAGATCATTTTGTCACTTTCTAATTCAAATTATTATTATTTATTTATTTCATAAAAAACAGTACGTGATTGGCATTACAGATTAATCAAGGTCGCCAATCACGCATGAAAACATAAAGTAAATAAATAAATAATGAGTAGAAATATAAAATAACAAGAAAAAAAAACAATTAAGAGAAAATAACTTTATAAATATGGATAAATATTATAAAAAATATCCCCGTTCAGTGTCTACATATAGAGAAATTCCCGACAATACTTTGAGATAAAAATCGGGTAGAGAAAATTATCTTCCTTTGTTTTATTATTTTTCTCGATTTCTCGAAAAATAGAATTGATCTGTTTTGTTGAACTCTACAATTTGTAAACAAATATTTTCGTTCAGAGAGATTTGTATTGTGTTGACTCTTAGATTATGGAAAGACGCATACATGAATCTTCATTTTTTTTCATACGATAAATCGAAAAACTCACAGATAAATTTTTAAACCGATCCAATTTTCAACAGCCTTGATTTCTTTTTAAATATATTTCTTATATACGATTTTTTTTTTGTTAATAATTTAATATTTGACCTTTGCTCGTCATTTGACACAGTCATAACAAATCCGCGAGAATAATTTATATAATAATTGATAAAAACAAAATAATTATAAAAAAAATTACCCATCGCATAAAGTTTTCCGTCGAGTACGGTCAACGATAGGGCGCTACGCGGGACCTTGATCGACGTCACCGTCTCCCAAATCCCCTTTTCAGTATCGAACCGTTCAACGGACTCCAACTGCCGACTGCCGTCGTAGCCGCCTACGACGTAGATCCAATGATTCAAAGCGGCTACGCCTACAACACATAAAACATAATTAATGCAAAAATAAATAATTAGAATATATAATGACAGATTGAGTTGTGAATATATTTTATCTATAGAACGAGTATTTCTAATAACAGGTACAAAATGACTAGGCAGTATTTTTGTTTGCACACAATTTGTCACATCACCATGACTTGCAAATTTCAAGGTTTATTGTTATTAGCGATTCTGTTGAATTTGCGTTTGTCATGTTTGTTATACCTGCACCACTTCTGGCGATTTTCATAGGCGGCAGCGTCGTCCATTCATTATTCTCGGGATGATAGCATTCCATGCTGGCGAGCCGGTGTTGGCCGTCGAATCCGCCGACGGCGTAGAGCAATCGGTTCACTACGGCCACTCCGACTCCTAATCTGGCGCAGTGCATCGTCGCGACGGACGTCCAACAGTCTTCGTCGGGATTATAACTATAATTATAACAAAAAAAATGGGGTCGATTACGATGATTCGGTTCAAAATAATGCGGGCTCGCTTACTATTCGACGCTTTTATGATATTCGGTTCCGGCGGATCCGCCGACGGCGTAAAGGAGTCCGTCCATGACGGCGACGCCGACTCTGTTCCGCGGCGTCGACATCGGACTGCACGGACGCCACTGCTCCGTGACGGGATTGAACATATCGACCCAATCGCTATCGTAAGAGCTGCCGGGCGCATTGTTTCGTCCGCCGACTGCGTAAAACAATCCCTAAAACGTAATCGATCGATTATATATATATTTGTGAATCGATAAAATCGTATTTTGAATGACGTTTACTTTAAGAAAGGCTCCGCCTAACCCGGATCTAGGTACAGTTAATTTCGGCAAGGTCGACCACGTGCTATCGTCGAGATTAAACACTTCTACGGTATTCAACGAATGTCTGAGATAACCGCCAGCTATGTAAATCATTCGAGGGGTGTTTGGCCTGCGCTCTTTGACGATCGGCTTCTTATGCAGCGTTAAATCCTGGAATAAATTGCACTTTAATAACGTTCGTTTAAAAAAATATATTTTAAAGCGTATCGTCGATTACTTTAAATATTCTAGCTAAGTATTCTCGACATCACGGGTGCGCAATAAGCGTGCAATTTTCATTGTTCTTTTCACAAAAAAAATTCGGCGTTAAAAATTGGCATCTGACTGCGCATAAGATCTGTTCCATCTTCGGATACCTGTTCTCCTCGTCATACTTCACCTGAAATAATAATGATTAGTGTTACGAGTGACGTATAAAATTAAATTCGTTAAATCTGGCTCAAAGATCAACAGGTGAATATTCTATTAAAAAATAGCAGAGTCGAAAAAAATTGATAAGATATACGCAACTAGTCTATAAATACGACGTAAACAAATATTTAGGGTTGGCCGTTGCTCATGCAGATAAAGACATTCAATTTATTAACAATGTTGTAATAAGTTCCGGGGATATAATGTTATCTTATTTATTATACATATATTTGACATCACAATACTTGGTATAGGACTATTCTATAAAAGTCGATTATCACAATGACGGTGTGAAAGCGTGCTATCAGCAGAGATATAAGCTACGTTTTAAGTTGTGTAATGATGATCATTAAAAATTGGAATCTTTTTGTTTTAAACGTGCATATTAACAGATGACGTTGCATTTTTATATAAATTTTACCCAATTGAGGACTGCGTTGTACACTTCCGTTTCTTCTTGCACGTTGAGTTCGTCTTTTCGTATCAACGTCACTAATTGTATAGCGGATAATTGCAAAAATTCCTCTTCTTGACAAACCTAAACAATATTTCCGTTAATAATTTCAGCGTATATAAATAAACAAACGAATCTCGAAATTCACCTGCGTGAAATGCCTTTCTATGAATTGTGTAGCCTTCTGTCTGAGTTCGTTGCAACCGTGTTGTTCGGCAAAGTTTCCTATGCCGATGGCATTCGATGGATCTAATTGCCGTTCGAGAAATAAACAACACGCCTCAATTACGTTAGTAATCTGAAAATAAATCAATTAATATCGTATACATCCACACAACGCATATATCCATAAAGAGAAACATACTTGAAACATTGTAGCCGCGGGTAACAATTGGCAAACGGTAACTTCGGTCACCCGGACTTGTCCGGTGTACATGAAATAAACTAATCTCCCCATCGCAGATGGACATACACCCTGTAATTTTATCCTAGACATATCGCATTCCTTCAATCCCCCAGTGAACATAGCCTGAAATCGATACGATGAGCATTCATAAGACACATGTACATTGAAAAAAAAATTATCAATTCTATTGTGCGATGATACATTGTTACAATAACTATAATCTTAATGAAATCTCAGATATATCGTAATTAAAATGCATACTTTAAAATATGGACTGGCCGCGGCTAATATTACTTTGTGCGCGTGGAACAGCTCCGTCCCCACTTCCAATATGACGTCGGTCAGCATATGATGAGATCGCATCATAAACATCATCTGTAATTAAAATAAACGTCATACAACTCTGAATAATTATATTTAATAATAATATTCGTAACGTACTTTCATGGCATCTTTGATATATGTGGATATGGAAAACGTTACGTCTCCTAAATCGCCGGCGAGTTGCCGCTCGCTGCTCGGTGACGGCAACGGGGGTTCGACATCTTTTCCACCAAGTCCACAAAGTTCCTCTTCTTCCATATCTTAATATATAAATATATAAAAAAATATTTATACAACGATATAAATAAATGACATATCATAAATATTTATGTAATATTTTTTGCATATTATTACGAGTACACCAGTGAATCTAATTAACCTTAAATATTTACTATTGTATTATTAAAATGTTTAATATAATTAGTGCGAAATAATTACCAGTTGAAATTGTTTACAAATATTACTATTAGAGAATATAAATAAATTTGTTGTCATTATTCAAATCACTTAATTTATTCGCCATATTTCAAGTATTGTTATTTATTATGTGTGTAAATGCACTTTTCTATAAAGTTATAATGTGTATATATTCCGCGAAAATAAATAAACTAGTTTTTTCGAAAGCGTGAACGAACTGACGGACACCATTACTGTGTGACAGAATGACATAATGTTTTTTTTAATACTGATTTGGCCGTAACGCCCCAACGTCGCGCCATGCTTGAAATTGATAACAAAAAAAAAATAATCGAATATTACTGACTACGTTTAGCCATTATTTATGTGCTATAATAATTCAATGAATAATGTTTAATTATTTAAAATTAAATAGCGGTTTGATTATTTCTCTTCGTTTAAATAATTTTAAACTTTTTGACATTGATTTCAAATGAAATGATATTATCTATCTATCACTAGGGATGTTAAAATTTGTATTTTTAATTTAATTTTGATTAACCGTTTAATTAATACTTATTTGCCGCACTCACTAGCAACAAGTGCTGAAAGGTTTTTTTTGGGTAAAAGTTATTTAGAGAGGAATTTTTCAAGTAAGAAAATTCAAATGCATATTTATCTACATTATTAATTAAAATTCCTATAAACTCCTATTCTTTTATTCCATGTTCTTAACCCAGCCGTGCCGATGGAGACTATTTGAGACCCCAAATTTTTGATTTTTCTCGAATAACTCTTTTTAAAAAAGTCTTTTATCTTCCTATTATGTGTTTGCAAAACTGGAGAGTTCTCGCACAAGCATTTTGTCAGGGTTTTTTTCTTTATGATCGACTCCTCGGGGATAAACAGATTACTTCTTTGACCGTCTATAATAAATTTTAAGCATCCGTCTTCGATACCTTGTCTTAAATATATTTTACCTTTCTTTGTTTACTGCAAGAGAAATCATATGATCTTTTACAATCTTTTTAAATTTCAGATATATTGAAGCCAATATGTATAAAAAAAAAATTAAAATTAAATAATGTTTATTTTATTAAGAGTTTCTATGCTTTAATAACTTCGTTTTATAGACCTCTATGTATTAAAAATAATATAAAATTCAGTTTAATATTTAAAAATAAGGTTTTAGTAATATTTCTTGTAGACGCAAAGGGTATTCTAACAATTTTGTTCAATTGTCAGTAGATGTCTTTTAATAATTTCTGATATAATGGACATATCTATTTTTTCTGTAATCTGAAATAATCTTCCCTTTCCAAGTGCGGCATAAGGATATGATATTGTCTCACAAGAGCAACCCTCATCGACGACAGCAGCTGCAACAACAAGAAAATATTATCTGCAAGATTGAATATAATTATTTAATGATTTATTAATTTGGAAAAACAGGGGATATCTTTTATCTGAAAAAAATGTTTTGTGCAAAGTCTGGTATTCTCCATTTTCACTTACAGTTAGGACAGTGTGGACAGTGTGCAGAACATTAATTGGAGCCCCTAAATATTTACACAAAATATTTTATGAAAAAGAATTATGAAATTAGTTTGATTTTAAGAAAATGTAATGAATTAATATTTTCCAATTTTTCCCCTTTTGGGGCCTCTCGACACACCAACTCTTCCGGCTCCTGTGTGCGCCGCACAATCTGGCCATATGAACGGCTCGCCACTATATATTACTGAAGATTTACGAAAATCGACCATTTTAATTTGGCCATAACAACTTCTGTGGTGCTAAAATCTCGGCAATTATTTCCAATTACTTGATATTTAATCTTGAACATCTAGATCAGTGGTTCTTAACCTTGTTGGAGGTACTGAACCCCACCAGATTCATATGCCCATTCACTGAACCCTTATAATCGTACGTCGTATCATTTTTCATAATATCGTACAATAAGTCGGGTGTTGTGTTTTGACCTCCGCCGAACCCGGGAGACTGACTCACCGAACCCTTGGGGTTCAATCGAACACAGGTTAAAAACCACTGGCCTAGTCTAATAACTGACAAGGCACCTGAAGAACAGAATATTTTATTTAAGGTTAAGAATGACTCCCATAATCAAATGGTGGTAAATAGATCACGATAAACCACTGATCCCCAACCATATCCAAAATATTCCATGCATTTAAAAATTCACAGGATCCATTATAAGACAATCTGATCCATTTCTTCAATCACCGTCAGTTATCTATATTTTTTGTTGTATAATTCAATAATCGGAATTTTAAAATAAATAAAAATTCGCATGTTTTTTTAAAATATTTATTTTTTTCAATGAATCAAACATTTTTATAAGCATAGGAACAAAAATGTATTTAGACACATTTACTAATCACAAACTAATGTTCCTACCAGCTTGTTACCTAAATGACAACATGTACTGTTAATCAGTCAATTTTTAAACTATCTTATACACATGTCTTCGATAACAGAACAAATAGCAATCTATAGAAGAAAACTTCATTTCACATATAATACAAAATACACATAGTGCAGTGTTTTCATCTAGTTCGCTCTCATATTAATAATAACGATTGATTAGCAAATGCAGTGTATAAAAAATAACAATGACTGTATTCTAAATATTTGAATGAGAAAATATAAATTTAACTCTAAACATTTTCTCTATATCATAGGCCATTTATACATGATTGAATTATTACATTAAATGCACAATGAGCGTTGGAAAAAGAATAATAATGTCATGGTGATTAAAATTATCGATCGGACAATCTCCGTATGACGTGAATCAAAAATTTTGAATTATAATCGGTTTCATAATTGGTAACAATTACAAATTATCATAAATATCAAATTTACACAGATTATATATTTTCAACTTTAATTATATTATTTTAGTGAAAAACAGTCATTAAAATTGAGATAATTATTCGAATATTCAATTTGTTTTCAGAGATGCGCCTGTTGTCAAAAATCTCGGAACATAATCCAACGATATATTCCACATCTCTAATATTATATAAATATTTTCGAATATAAAAACATATATATTAGGCCATGCTTGATGGTCAGCGATGCGAAAATCAAAAGTCAAATGTGTATCTTATTTTTAAGATTGATCTTCGTGTCATAATATTTGAGAATCATTGTGAAATTCATATAATCGACTACTCGTTATACGTGACCATTGCAATTTTTCGATTAAATTATTTATATGGCCACCGATGATAGTTCAACGAAATACATGACGAATTAAAAATTAATAAGGAATTTAATAACAGTCAATTTACTAAAAATAATACTAATTTAACCATTCTTGTATGGCAATGTAAATGTTAAAAATACTGCAAAATAAAAATATTTATAACAATATACCATGTACATTTTATTATATTACACATATACAATCTAAAACAAATCCTATCAAATAATTCATGTACAAGTATATTAAATTTAGTTTTACGTTAAGACATAATAAAATTTTTACATTGAGAAATTTAATTAAAAAAAAAATTTTTGCTGTTATTCTTGAGGAAATATTTAAAAATCACAGAGCGCCACTATAATAAATCGAGTATAATGTAATTAACAAATTGTAATACAATCGTTGTCGCAATAATGTCCATTTTATACATTTAAATAAAGAATTCATTATAGAAACGTACACAGCGTGTTTTTTTTGCATATCTGCTTTGATTATTATTAAGTTTTTTTTAAAATAAAAAAAAAAAAACAACACTAACGTCAACAAGTGAACTTATTTTATTTACATAGTTCAATGTGAATGTTTGATTAATTTTTTTTTATAAAACGAAGATGTAAAAATATTTACTATCATTTATTAGTTTTTCACTGGTACACAAATATGATTATATCGCAAAGCGAATGCAGTTTCGTAACACAGACACTATGCACTAGTAAATAACTTCGTAGACTGTGGCTTTCTTGTCGCCGGAACCGGTCACTATGTATTTATCGTCTGCAGAAATATCACAGCTAAGAACTGACGACGACTCCTTTGACTGAAAACACAATTAAAAATTATTAAAACACTCATTTTACGCATAATCAAACGATATGTAACACAACGATCGACGTACCTGGAATATACTGGCACCGTACGGAGTTCGCCACGCGTTTAATAAATTGTCCTTTCCGGTCGACACGAACCATTTCCCGCACGACGCAAACCTGAGACTTAACACGCAGCTCTCGTGTAAATGCAGTTGATATTTATCCGGTTTTGCTGCATGTAATACCTCAACGTTAGAATTTTCCATACCGACAGCTAACCACTCTCCTGAAAATTCAATAAATCATTATAATATAATCAAAATATTATCGTATAAATAATTCATAGTGATACTAACCAGTCGGACAATATCCGAGCGAGAATATTTGGGAACTAAAATCGTGTTGTTGTAATTGTCTTCCTTCCCTCAGATCCCATGATCTGAAAAATAATTAATTTTATATTAAAATATGTAGTTTGATAAAAAAAAACATGCGGAATTTATGTTTCGACGATCATAATCCTTTCACTGCGGTGCCCTAGACGTTCATGGGCACACAAGTTGCGATTGACATTCATTTGTGGTTGCACGTAAACTAAAGAGATTGCTTTAAAATCCATTTCAAGACAGTGAAAGGATTAAAATAAATTGTGACCATTACACTTGTACACGTCGTAAAATTAAAAAAATCTGCATACTCGACTATTTTCGGCTTATTTAAAATAATAATATATACCTGACGGTGTTGTCTAATCCTCCCGTCCATAACTTCGTACCATCGGCAGATATATCGATACAACTAGCTCCATCCGTATGTCCCTGGAACTGTCTGACCAACGTTTCATTTTGTAAATCCCATACGGCGATATTACCGTCCGAACAACAACTAAAGCAAACCTTAATAATAAAAAAAACAATTAATATTACAACTATTCGTCAATAATATAATACATAACGGCACTATTTATATAAATATTTCTTACTTTAGAATCGGGACTTATAGCTAACGCATAGCATGCAGGTGCGCTAGACGTTAATTCCGCTTTAATCCTAGGTGTCGGACATGCGAGATCCCATATCGAAAGATTCGACGCCTCTCCGCCGACGATAAGAGTTCTTCCGTCAGGTAATAACTTTACAGATCTTATATAATTATCTCTTTGCTGAAAAATAATAAATCAAAACGTTAGAAACATTTAGAAATTACGTACGGATATGAATATAGTTCAATTAATTAAAATCTATTATTTAAGACTTTGGGTCTGGAACAATGACGCTACCAACTCACCAAACATTCTAACTGCGATACCGGCACTTTGCATCCGGGCTGAGAGACGTCCCAAACCTTGACGCAGCCTTTACCGCCCGTATAGACATATTTCGTGGGATTAGATATGGTAACTGCGCACACTACTTCGCCGTGCGATAACGTGTTGATCTGCCGCGCGTGTCTCGGTATACCGGGACCTATAAGCGCATCCTGCGGAAATGGCACGGGCTGCATTTGACCGTCAGCGCTAACGTGGAATGAATACGCACTGAAAATAATAAAGAATATATATTAATCGATCGTATTCGATATCTGTATTATTTTATATAAGTGAAATACTAACGGTTTTCCTCCAGGTATTGCTGCGAGCGGCGCTCTGAGGGGTTCATACGATTGCAACGGAGCTCTGGGCGCGTACGGTGGTGCTAATCCGGCTCCATGAAGGACGCCGGCACCTGCGGCAGCCCCGTAGGCTGCTTGTAACTCGTGTGGGCCTGCACCTGTGAATACCGCAATTGAAATCGATTCAGAAATATGACAAATTCACAAAGTAAGTCGATAAAAATTGTAATACAAATATTCAGATCAGATCTGAATACTGTTTATAAATCATACGTGAAACTGTCTCATGGAAAAAGATGTGTGTACTTACTGTACTGTCCGTTCATTCCGGCCAAGTGGTACGGATATTGGCCGAGAGCGGGGGGTTTGACGACAGGTTTCAGGCCGACTCCAGCGGCGCCTTGTCCTCCGGATCCGCCCGACGAGCCACCGCTGGTCGGCGTCACCGATTTGCTGATGGGCGTCGTCGGTTTGTCGCCGTCTAATTTTTTAGTGGACGGCGTCGAAGCGTTGCTCGACGTGCCCGATCTGCAATACGAATAAATGTGTTATAACCGAAGACGCGACAAATTACGGCGTATAAATATTTTTGATTAGCTAACCTCGGACTGTGCGGTCCAACGTGCTCTTTTTTGGGCTGCAATTTATCTATTCCGTTTTCTCGAGGACTGGCGGTTCCGTTGTGAGGCGATGCCGGATCCTCCGACGCATCGTCTACTACTAAATCTTGATCAGATTTTTCACCGTCGCTTTGCTATAAATTAAAATATGGATTAACGTTTGATTTAGAATATATATTTGTTTTCATATATGTGAAATAGCTTACATGTCCCAAGTCTTTCTCTTCTTTTTTGAGTTTTTTGTGGTCTGGTTCGATTGGACTTCTTGGTCTATATTTTTCTCTCTCGCCTGGAGATATTGAATTTCTCTGTAACAAAAATTTCTACAATTCATTATATTGAAAATGTAAGTTTTGGTGGTTCTTATACATCTTAAACTAAATGTATGCAATTCCTATATCCGTCGTTTCATAGTATCCTGTGTCGGGATGGAGAGATTTAAAGATTGCGAAAACCGCTACATAAATGGCGTCTGGTAGCAGTGTCACCAGCTGGGGTTGAGGTGGTAGAGAACCAAAAAAAGAAAAACAACACACGAGCGCCGGAGAGAGCGAGCTTTCTTGCGAGATTAAACGTGTAAAGTGAGGCCATAAAACCCGACGGGGGTGGAGTTCCTGCGCCATATGGCGCTTATCGGCCGGCAGAGGGGTGTGGGGGTCTATGGGGGCGCAATTTATATTTAATGCATCAGCCCTGGGCGGCTCGGTCTACTTACGCCGGTTTATTGCTCGGAAAATGTTATACTGCCGGGAACGGAGCAAGCCAGCCACCGACATCAAAATTTAATTTTATCAAAGGTTTATCGATGACCTGCCGCCGGGGCTACAATGTGCTGTTGCTCCGCTTAAGTGCCGAGTCGGCAGCCGGAATGAGGAGTGATGGTCTTTGCCATTCCTTCCGTGGCTCCTGTTGATCCACTAAACGTGGCATTCATATTGGATGAACCTCTTTGCTGCTAGTGTCCATTCATCTCTTTGAGCAAACGCAACACTACACTACCTATCATTCCCTTCACTATCGCTTGATGTTGGATTAATCTAGCAATCCTCTTATTTAAAGAATCGGCATTTCGAGGAGGACTATCATTGCTTGGATTGCATTCCTTTCTTGCATCATATCATATCACACGTCTTCTGTATGTCGTCTTTGGTGGTCTTGATATTCAAACCATTTAACCAGATAATATTCATGCAACATGAGACAGGGCTGTATATTCTCCCCAGACCTATTTAACATTCAAGATATGCAGACGATACTGCATTGATAACCACCAACGAAGAATAAATGGCCAAACTCCTCAAAAGAGTTATCTGTGAAAGTAAAAGACTAGGAATCAATATCAATTTTACTAAAACCAAGCTGATGATAGTCGATAGAAGTAATCAGCTAGCTAACCAGATTCGTTAATCTTCCGGATCTAGAGAGTGAAGTATTTCTATATCTCGGATCTCTACTTACGAATATCGGACATTGTGTACTCTGGTATCTAGACCATAAAGAAAAATATGAAAAAAGAGGACTTGTGGTGCTAACGACGACTGCTGAGAATATCATAGATCACTTAACACACAAACGCATCTGTCCTGAATGAATGATGAGACTTTCTGCTGCATGTCTCAAAAGAATTCTTCCCACTAGAAGAAACGATAGCCTGAAGATCAAGGCCCTTGGAAACGTACAAGGAGCGATCAAGTGAGCTGCATGCGAGACGCGGAATGAAGAGGATCCTGGAGAGCCAAAATCAAGATGATTCGGAACAAGAAAGGTCCCGATTCTCAGACATGAGGGTGCCGACTCCAGAAGAATAATTAAATAACATTATTTTTAGCAAAAAAAGGCTATTCCTAGAGAAGGCTTTGAAGTAGATATTTCGTTGTTACGTGTTTGTTGCGCTTAGGTAACAAGTTCAACGGTTGCTCAGTCCCCTGCCCCGACGGACAGAGATATACGTATTGGTATCGGCGAATATATATTGGATAATTGTTTGCCGCGAACAAATACAGGTGAACTGCAGAAGTTGGCCAGAACGGAAGTCAAAACCAATAAGAGGAACCGGGCCCGCGGCTTGTTGACTCTGTCCCTGTTCGGTGTTTGTGTTGAAACTGCGCACGTACCGAATCATACTTTTAAATAAGACTCGATATTTTATTTATTTTGCCGAGGTACAAAATCACGCATAATAAAAAATATATTCATATCCATCCCCGGATAATGCCCTTATTTATACAGAGCCCTTGTAATAAAATATTTTTACGGTGGCGTATGCGGTGTGCGACCCCTTTTTATACACCCCTGATTGATAAGAGCGCTCGTAAAAATAAACGCTGACCTTTCGTTTCTTTCGGTCATTACAAACATGAAGGAAATGTAAAGTGCCAGACGTATACGGGGACGCAAATAGAGCTAGCCTTCGCCGGAAATAATAACGAGAAAAAAAATCTCAAACAATCATTCTGTATGCCGCCGTTGGGCCGTTAAAATGTCTAAAATTGAATGTTAAAGCTTGAATTATGTAGTATGACGTGAGGAAGCACTCAAGCTCATGCAAATGAGGATTAACCAAACGTAAAAATGCATGTTGTCGCGTGCGACTGTCGCATAATTTTTGTGGATAAATAAATGCATGCATTTTTACAATATCAAGCTATGCAGTGGAATCCAATCTATCGTTCTCGCATTCAACATTCGCAGATGTTTTAAAATTATGTTGCCGTCCATATGGCCAGAATGTGCGGCGCACACAGGCGCCGGAAAATTATGAGCGCCAAGAGGGAAAAAATTCAAAGTATAAAATAATAATTCATTAAAATGATTAAATAACATAAGAGGAGAGCGAATACCGAGACAAACCCCCTCCAATTGCCTGGACACAGTAAGGAAAGTAAAATCTGATACCGACAATCGTAGAAGATACACGTTCAATTCTAAAGAGAAGAAAATCACTTGGAAATTGGGCCATTGAAACGTACGTAAAAGCGAAGTCCTGTGTGAGACTCCGACTCCCTTGGCCTCGACTATCACTCGAGAACCTGTTGAGGCCCAAACACTCCTCGAGTAAGTATCTCGTAGCTGGCAAATGATGATACAATGATTGTCCAGTTTTGTCTTTTCAGGCATTCCAGACGTACAGAGGCGGTAATTGAAGTTCTGCACACAGGGGTCGGATACTGTGTCGATATCAGACGTGGCGATTGGGCACAATCATGGTTTCGTAGATTCTACGGAGTTATGATGAGCCAGGCCGCTATTCAGACCAATTCAGTGACGTGTAGCACCTGATCAGACCGTAAATTAAATACGAATTGGCCCTAACCTCGTCTGATTATTATTGTTACAATCCACATGCGACAGCTTGGCTCCAAGGCTCATGGCTGGCGACCTAATCCGTATTCGAAGAGCCAAGATAACCCGGAGAACGTCCGTCACAGTCATGACATCATGGTTGAGACGGAGGTGTTCTCCAGGTGGCACAGACCCACCTCAGGGTTAATGGGCTGAACGTATGACCAAACTCTCGAATGGCAGTCGAGGCCAAAGGAACCCGAGTCTCACACGTGACGTGAGGGCTCCCCTTTCGTGTCCATACCGGGGGGACCTAAGCCGTCATGGTATGCGATTTTTTGTAAAGAGTCTCCCTCTCTTGGCCATTGCTGGCATTAGACGTGTATCTTCCTACCCTGCAGGTATCGGATTTCACCCTACCGACTGTGTCCAGGGAAGCAGAAGGGGGTTTGAGAAAAGAACTCCAGCGTGAAGACCGTTTGAAAAAAGATGGATCGAGGATTGACTGTAGTCGTATCGGGGATCAGAGCGGGAGTGGGATTAGCGGATCATAGATCGTTTAGTAATTCCTCATTCGTAGCGTCGTACGTCAGCGGGGTACTTCCCCCGCCCGGTAGCCGTTTGATTAATTTAGATCGAGGCAAAGGAACCGGCTGTATACATAGGATGCGGTGGCAGTATCGATACACGTTGATAGCACACGAAGTAGTACACGAGCCCCCGCTGAAAACAACTGGTTTCTAAATACGGCGACGAGGCACGCCAGCCAATCCGGCGATAACGACCCCCCTGGTACGCCGTAACGATATTGCTAAACGACACGCCACACCAGACCAGACCCACTCCGGACAAGATTTATTTTTTATTAACTCAATCTCGGCGGCGCCCCCGAGGATTCGGGAATTATTGCGCATCGCTAAAAGTTTTATTCGGGGCCCCGTAAAAATTATATTAAACAGCCGGGCCGAAATCCGAGCGCTGATGGGTCAGAGGCGTCGGCCGGGCCCACCTTCTTCACGACCGCCGAAACCGAGATAGTGGAAACACCGGGCGATAAACTCGTCCTTCCTGACGACCGGGGGTGAGTCGGTTTCTGGGGGGAGGCGAAAGAACGGGAGGCCGAGGTGGGATCCGGGGGCGAAACAAATAGGACTCGGTAATTTATGTATCGTGTGGGACTTTTCCGTTTCCATTGAATTAGAACGGAACTAGAGTGACAGTTAACCATTTCAACGTTTTTATTATATTATACGGGGCTTGCGCTACAAAATATGGCCAATAAGCGGCGCCAACTCTGAGGTACGAATCGAAAATACATGTAATGGTTTTTAATATAATTTCAATTTTGATTTAAGGCATTGTCCAGGGTTGAAAACCTTTGTAACAGCGATATGTGGAAAATGGATAAATGCAGCAATATCTAGCTTAAGGATGGCGAACCTTTTTCAAGCAAAATTATCGCTATTATAACCCTAATCACACTCTAGCTCTTCAAAGATGTGGCGACATCAAGTGATTAAATGAAGGCTTTTTACAATCGTATCTAAAAATTTAAGCGGGTTCGATAATTTCACACGCGGGTCACTTAGTGACCCGCGGGGTACTCGTTCGCCATCCCTGATCTAGCTTATACAGTCAACCCTCCTATAACGTTTCCTGTAAATCGCTGTTTTGTAACAAAATTCTAATATTTTTAAGGTCAATTTAGATATTTCGTAAATCTATAATACATAAAAAAAAATAAAGGTCAATGCTCTTTGATTGACTAGGAATTTTGTAAAAGGCAGCGATTTAGAAGAAACGCTATAGGAGGGCTGACTGTATATGTCCCTGTTAGAGATTTTGCTAAAGAAAGATGCGATTTATCCCATTCTTGATCAGTCTTTCTATATGATAACTACCCATTAGTCAATCGCCTTTACTGTATTCAAACAACTGTATCTTTTGTTTTAGAGTTGCTAAATGTTTAAATTAACGGTTCAAACAAAATTAAAGACGGAAAATTGGTACCTGTTACTCTTTCGGATACTATACATACATTTAATGCAAAAAAGTAATTATTACATCCTTGGATAATAGAAAAAAAATGTACAAATAGATGACTTAAATATGCGTCACTTGTAAAACTATTGTTAACAACCGATGACGCATTTATGCGTCATTCAATATCAATATAATAATTTGGAACGTAATTTTTGTATTAATTCAATTAAATATTTCGGAAATATGTATGTAATGCATTTCCGAGCGAAATAAGAGTCGATGCATTGACAAAGATCATTTAAAATATGCGTATGGAATAGTTTCTATAACGCAGGTTTTCTATAATGTGATCCCGATTTCTTCGTTATAGAAGGGCTGACTATATGTATAATCGGTAGATTCGAATGTAGTGAAGTCTAGCTTTACTACATGTAAATCAAGTGATAAATGAATGGATATACAATTATCGACCGGGATACACGACCCCAATTTAATCTTTTTCAACAGATTGAAGTACCTCCGTGGTGTAATCTGGTCTTTAGTTAATGTTGCGGAACTACGGCGGCGATGGAAAACAAAATTAATGAACGCCTTGCAACAATAGCTTTCGATCAGACCCCCTGTATGCGCAAATTCCAGACAAGAAATATCAGGTGGCGGCGAAAAGGACGGAAGGTCGCCGGGATGGCCCGAGTGGCGCCTGGCGGATAATTACCGAACTAATTAGTGCAATTAACACTCTCCCCTCTCCATTTAGGGGAACCGCGCCGAAAGGGGAAACGGCGATAAACGAGCAGATTAGATACGGGCTCGGGTTCATCAAGTCGAGCCGGCTGTGTACACAGACGATTGACAAAACTTTGCGGGGCGGGGATGTGCCAAATAAATTCTAAATAGACTCAAAAGATTCGAAAATATATTTTCTATTTAAATATTGGTTTTTATGGCTTAGGGTTCGGGCGGTTTGGGAGTAGCACGTGACGCACAATCGCGCCTTGCTCAAACAGTGTGACGCCGAGTGGCCGATCGTTGACGCGAGGGCGTCCAAAGTGGACGCCCGGCTTTTATTGTATTGAGTATTTAATTATTTGTAAGCGAGCTTATGTTATACGGCGGCTCATAAAACCGGGGTCAATAAAGTTATGTTTGCCGACATGGGGGAAAGTTTAGTTTTACGACCCTCTGGGTCGGATTAGGGCTTCCGAGCATGGGGCCCGGGCGCCAATGGGCCGGGCGGGGGGTTTGGGTCAACACGGAGCCCGAGCAAGGGCGCAAAGAGAAAGTGTACACAAACGAGCCGGGGACTTGGAAGTTTATATTAATTCTCCACTTACCAGTGTGGTGGGGCTTACCAGGCGTGACACATTCCGGGCGAAATCTTTGCCGGATCCGGCCCATTGCTTCTGCAATGCGAACGAGATATGCCTAATAACAGAAATAAGCACGGGCTCGCTGCTAATTGAATCTAAAGCACCATAATCATTTTAAACCATAGAACGATCTTGTGGCTACAAACTACCTATATAGAAAACACATCTAATGGTACTGACAATTCGAACGACTGCCAATTTAAGAAAATATCTGTACTAAAACTATTACCAGGGGGGCGTCGTCCATATAGCCAGATTGTGCGGCGCACACAGGCGCCGGACACTGTGTGCGCGCGCTACTGACTAGCATGACTGCTTAAAATGCCATGAACATCGAAACGAATAAACATATATCAATGCAAATTAACCTTTGAATAATTTTACGTAAGAATCTTGGAAATTTCATGAAAAAATATTGAGAAAGATACCGTACTTCAACTTCTTCACAAAGTGGAATATTTTTCAATACCATAAACAGATTACTTTGGGCAAATCATTCTGGGATCAAAAAATCGCCTTTTATTGAAGTACAACATCAGTATATAGGAAGATGGAAGAAATCGTAGGTTCACACCATCACTAAACGATTCATCGCATGCTAGAAGAGATGTTAGCCTGTAGAAGGAAATTTTGGCAATGTGAAAGGGCGAGCGCAGACTAGATGATTCTAGTATCTCTGATGCGAGATGTAGAATGCAGAAGAACTTGAAGAAAAATACTAGAGCGCTAATTTACAATATCTAGATAAGATTTTTGCTCCTCTGCTCTTTAATTCTATTCTCAGCTTATTTTTCCAATACAAAGCAGTTAATTTAGCAAGAACTAGTGTGAGGGCGAAGTTATAATAGAAATAAACCAAAGGATGTTCAGAGATTGTACACTATCAAGATTTCTTTAAATTTAATTCAACCGATTCTTTAAAATTGTAGACGTGATTTTGTTTAAGCTACTTTCCAGACTTCTTCTTTTGCTGTACTATTGAAGAATTATTTGTATAACGATAATGATTGAACGTAAGATGAATGACTAAATATTAGCGATCATTATTACATACGTGCTTGGTCCCATGTTTTTCTCCAAATAATTGTCTATTTTTGGCGAGATGGAACAATTCTGGAGCTCCCAATTCTGTCCAGTTACTAATGCTGCGAAGCCACGACAGCTTTATTATTCAGAACCGCCGTTTACTCTCTACTTCTACCTCCACGATGGTCTGCAAAATACTTTGTCCAGAAACTCCCGTTCCTTGTAAAGAAGTTGAAGTACGGTTGTATTCTTAGCCATTCTTCGGTCACCACACTTCAAACGCTTCCAGCCGGTGACTTTTAGGTGAAGAAAAGTGTCTTACTCTAAGAATTACAATATAAATAATGGTTTTAACGTCACGAACTTCAAATGGAAACGAAGTTGATCAAATTATATATTTTGCGTTTGAATCCAAGGAGTTCTTCAAGTCATGCAGCTAAAAAAAAAACTAATAAAATTTGGCCTCATTCAATTCGAAGGGGATCTCGCCTCCGAACTATCGTCAAAGTAATAATCTGAAGCAAATATCGAAGGTGTGAGCAGGCGTTTACGTGACGACATTAATACGGAGGGCGAGGGTGGTCGGTTAAGTACGTGCTCGCTTCAAATATCCGAATACCGCGTCATTACGTGGGTCGGATGGGTTGGAAGAAGGTGGCGTTGGGGGGTGGTAAAGGGTCGGCCGGGGGGCGAAGGCCCGGGCACGGGGGCTGAGCCCACGCGGCGGCTGATCTTGTAAACCGCAGCTCATTGTTTACAACCAGAAGGGTAAGTTGAAAATCTTCACGCGCATACGGATGAACCTGTTAAGTGGAAACATTCACGCCGATATGGCAAACACTGACGTTCAATATTTTGCGTTATATCGACGCGATTCCCTCAAAATAAATATTAAAAAAAGCTCATCGAGAATATAAAGAGGGCAGGGGGTGAATTCAAGAGTCCAATAAGGCGTACAAAAGGGTTGCGATAAGCTCCGTAATTAAAAATATAGAGGAAAGGGGGCAACACCCCTCATTTTTACGCGGACAAAATTTTATTAGAGTTTTTTTTTATTATTAAAATTAATTTTACGTTTCGGGGGCTGATTTTATGTGCCCGCCATAAAATTACTCGCGAATTTATTAAATCAAAATAATAAAGGGGCGCGATGGTCGTGTTGACGGTTAAAAATTGTATGGGAAAAAAATATGGAAAAAGATGTTCATTCCAGATTGTGAGGCCTCTAAATACACGCCATTTCCTCGGCCGGAAAAAGTGCACCATAAGGGGGTGTGTTATAAATCCGGGGGGAGAGCTGTCGCAGGCAGTGGATAACGCTAACCCGCAAAAGGGTAGGGTAGTAGAAAAATCGCGAAAAACCAGAGCGCGGAACGCGGAGGGAAAAAAATCCCAGTTTTAATTTTTTTTTCATCTGGGAAAATTTTTAAATTCCACCGGCGCAAAATATGCTCTTCGATAGAACGAATGCATTACCGTACCGGGAATTTTCGAGTAATCATCTCCCCGAGGGTGAGCTCGCCGGATGTGGGGGAGCGGGCTGTGAGATTATCAGTCGTCTGGCTGTGAGCAGACAACATTGTTTCACTGGAACAAAATTTCCAAACAATTGGTAACCCGAATGTCAATAGTCGGCGACATTGGCTCTTCTCAAAATGTGCAGAATTTCAATCAATATTAACCGGATTCCCTTCGGGGGAATTGTGGGAATTCGGGGAATATGAAAGCTTTCGCATTCATACATCGCATGATTCGGAATGAAACAATTTCGGTAAAAGGAAAACTTTCAGAGATACGTATACGTGTATATATATATATAAACCGCTGCCCCAGCGGACTTTGGTTAATGGACCATATCCGCACTTGTTTCCGTAGACAGATTGATTCCGTGCCCGATAGATAGCCCGCACCACAGTTTGAGACGTCAGTGGCTAAGATCCATAACCGCCTTCTCCCTTCCGATCCCCCGCGCCGTTCTCCACGGGGGTGGTTGAGGGGCGAAGGCCTTATCAGTATTTCGCTGAATAAGACGCCGGAGGATCGCCCTCGACAAAGAGCTCCCGAACTTGAGTGGATTGCCACCGCGCTCACCTCCGGGACCCTCTGCCCCCTCATCACACTTGCCCCACATAAAAAGCGAAACTCTCATTATCATCGGGGAACAACGTTAATTTAATTTTTGTATTAGGTCTCTGTTTGAGAAGTGCTAAGATTATTAATTGGGCTGAGATGTGTCGGAAAGAAAAATAAAGTGGATAAATTCAATCCGAGCGCGACGACCATAATTAGAAAGATACACGAAGGAGCACAACTCCATGGATTAGATAAAATTAAAAGATTAAAAATATTTGCATCCTCGAAATCCCTCATAAGGAGCAAAGTCTGGCGAGAGCTTAATTTCGGCTCATTTTTTTTTTTAAATTGCAATATACAATATTTTAAATTCATTAATTGATTCTAAAGTATCGTTTAAGTGATGATTGGTCGATTTATTGTCATCATCATGTATCCAACATTTTATATCATCTGCGAAATAAGAATGTAATTCTAAGTTCTTAAAAGTTTCGATATTTTTGCTCCCTATTTTTCCTTGCCTTAAGGAACCTCTCTTTTGGAGAGATCCTTAACATGGTGAAAGGATTGCTATTACCCAATAAGGTCAATTGTTAGTTGTGACTCGTCACGCCGGAACCCATGAAGAAGATGAGAACGAATACCAAAGTAAACCCTCATACTTGCTTGGCCACAGTAAATGAGGGTAAAATCCAATACTAGCACGATATCGTATCGCAGCATTCTTAATCACTGCTCCTGTAGCAGTGCCATGACCCTTCCTCTGTACTCTTCAACGTTATACGCTCAACTAGATTATCATTTTTGCTAGATGGGAAGGAAAACCCTAAGCCGATGGACGAAAAATGGTATAGTCTCGATACTTTCGGACCTCTTCCATCTTTCTACGGTACCCTCTCTTGGAGATATTTTCCATGATGTCAGAAACAGATAACGCATAGAGAAGATGAAAACAAATACCGAGGCAAACCCTCTCCTAATTGCCTGGACACAGTCTGGAGGGTAAGCTCCGATACCAATAGGGTAGAAGAAACACGTCAGTGATGGCCAAGAGAGGGAAAGCTCGTTTACTACCATTCGAGAGTCTAGTGAGGCTCACACGCTCAGCTAATGAGTGTCTCGTGGCTGACAAATTATGATGATATCATATCAACGACAAGAGATTCTTCCTTCTCAATTCTGCAGATATAATCCAATTTATTTAAGAATTTAACTTAGAACTTCAAAGAGAAACAGTAGACAGAACGTTAAGTTTCAACGTTGAACCACAAACAGTTTCATTCCTCTCATTAATAGAGTCCTTTGTTACGATCAATTTTATTTTTACTTTTGACTCACGAGAGTCTAAAATATTCACGCAAAAAAATACTGATCAAATGATACTAATTTTTACAAACTGTTGTACCTGATTCTCTTGTGAGATTATTAGATAGATTAAAAATGCTGAAAGAGTTCAGCATTAAATTGAATTTTTGACGAGATGATTTGTCTGCCAAAGCTGCAGCATATCTTGAAATCAGTAATGCGTAAGAATTTGAAATAGAAATAAAGAATATAAAAACGTACACAATTGTAAGATCCTATCTAATTTTGTAGATGTAGATATGGGGAATTAGATAATGATCTGCAATGTCAAAATTGCATTTATCGCTTACAACTCCGTGATAAAATTAATTAATTAAAAAATGTTGTCGACAACAGGTGTAAATTTTGTAGTGTAGTGGCTTGTCGTGATTAAAGGCTACTGGATTATATTTCGCAGACATCACACGCGTCAAGCTATTATTATTTTATACAGCCGCTGTTTCAAAAAAAAAAGCCAAGAGGAAGTGGTTTTATGAGGGCGCGTTCACACCGCTCGCAAACGGTGTCAGGGGTGCTCGTGCTCACTTTTTCTTTTCAAGTGTGCGACTCTGACCGACGTGTTAACTTGGAAAAATTACTCTGAGAAATGCGAGCGACGAGGGCCCTCCAGCTCCGGCAACATCCCCCGGAAGAGCCGTGCGACCCTCCAAAATGATAACACAAAAATATGACCTCCGCCACTTTACACCGCCATTAAAATATAAAAGGGTGAAACTGCAATTCGGCGCCGAGGCGCTTCCGGAAGACGCGCGGATCGAGATGGCCGTTGATAACGGCGTCGATTGCGACAGCAGCTGTCGTAAAGAACGTTAACGCGAGCGGGCCGAGTGGAGTGGAGCAGTAGTGAACACGGCGCGAGAATTTTGATTTGCTTTGGCCTGTTTCCAATAAACTCGAGCGAAATTTACAGCTTCTCCAGAAATGCGCCATTAGCGCCGTCAAGTGGCGACAGACACGAAGCTGCGCCAGATGAAAGAGATATCTTCCGGCTGCAATGGAATTATCTCCGTGCAGACGAGCGGAGTCATCGTGCAAGAACGCCGTGGACATAAATTATCGTTTTATGCGGCAACCGTCGTTTAGGTCGAGTCGTTTCTGGGACTCTTGCTGCTAATCGGCGAACGCCAATAAAAGCAGCGTTGTCCGCTTTGTAAACGAGATGACTTCATCGACGCTCGATCGATAGTATCAATCCTCGCAGCAGCATCTTCGCCACGCAAATAGACCGGGAAACGTCACTATCACTATTAACCATCAGCCTCTCTACGTAAATGAATGTTTGATTACAGATAAACGCCTGTATAACCATATTTAACCTAGCTGTGCCGATGGGGTCTATTTGAGACCACAAATTATTCTAATACAAATTATTCTAATATATTTTATTCTAATATAACTATTTTAATATAAATCCTACGTGTGAAAAAAAAATAAAAACAATAATTTAATTTCTTTTATCGCTCCGTGCCGGATATGAGAGAGAAAAAAAATCGCGCATGTGCAAGTGCGAACGAGAAAAAACATGGTGCTGTGCAAGTGGTGAAACCACATGCCTCGCGGTGGGAGCGTGCCTCAGTCGCGGCGGACATCGTCGAGTTCGTACGTCACTTACGTGTCAAATTGATTAGTAAAAATATCCAAATTATCGACCAAATTATGAAGCATATCATGAGTAACTGTTTTTCTTCTTATGTCAAGGTATTGTCGAACAATTTATGAATATCTTGACGTCAAATGTTTGGGGTCTATTTTCATACATTCATTTCATACAAAATATACTCAATCACTTGCGACCGGCTGCTTGAGACTTGTTTTGGGCAGATGTGCATATGTATGCCTGTGTATAAAGGTGTGTGTGTGTGGTCGCTCGTTACTTGTCACTCGTGACTCGTTATAAGCAGATAACGCCTTAGAGAAGAGAACAAACGAATATCGAGACAAACCCCTTCCTACTTGCCTGACACAGTCGAAAAGGTGGTAAACTGATACCTTCAACATGGTAGGAAGATGTACGTCCAATGCCAGCAATGGCCAAGAGAGAGAAACTCTTTACAAAAAACCGCATACCAAGACGGCTCGGGTCCCCGCGGTATGGACACGAAAGGGGAGCCCCCTCACGTCACGTGTGAGACTCAGGTTCCTTTGGCCTCGACTACCATGCGAGAAGTTTGGTAAGGTCCATGCCCTCAGCGAGTGAGAGCCTTGTGACTAGCAAATGATAATGATGATTATGATGATACCCAATCGGTCAGAGCCGTTGATTTCGAGCTGCCATTGAACAAACGTGGGGGTCTATGGAAGGGGACAAATCTATGAAGAAAATTATTTAGTTAAAAGGGTCTATGTAGGGAAAATGTTGAGAACTCCTAGATTATAGGTAAAAAAATAGCTTTTTATTTAAAATTACTAAGTCTTTGAACAACGCAGAGATTATTATCGATTATAATCTTTTTTTTAATTAGCGTTTATTTTTTATTCAATAAAATTTTATTAATTTTAATTAAAGTATGTCAAAAAATTAAATAATAATTGCCATGGGTGATTTTTTAAACTAGTTTTTATAATTCAAAATTAGAAAGGTTTCGAGCATTCAAAAAATAAACAATAGGGCGTGGATACAATTCGAGAGTTCGTGAATAAATGATTTTAGGCAAAAAAATGCATTTCATAGTACATATAATGTCTATAAATTTCGTAAGCGTATGTATTCAAAAGCATATAATTATGTTTCCGGCCGATCAAGTGATAAAATTTATTGACGAAACTTTGGATCATGCCAATATTTAGATAAAATATAACGGGTTCATTTATATGTATAAAATTGATAATGATGCATTTCATTCCACTATAAAATTTCAATGAAAGTTGATTCGTGCATTATACGGTTTGAGAATCATATAACGCAAGTAATGACACTTAAACAATTTATTATAAGCCCTTAAGCGGAATAAGATATAACGAAATCGGAATAACAGCCTCGATTACGAGCTGCATCCGTGAACTTATTCCTTTAGCGGCACACACGGTGTTTCGGAAGAATGTTTCGCAGCAGATTTCCAACAAATCGCTATGATTCATTGTGCGGGATCCACGCAGAGTTCCAGAGGTCTCGGAAAGACTGCGGCCGGTTTCCGTATGATATATTTAACAACATTCTAAAGGCCTCCTAGATGCAACAATAACCACACTATTCGCACATGAGCCAATCGGCAATAAAACTTGCTGATTTACAGCTGGATATAAACTTGAGTGTATACGAAAGCCATAAAATACTCACATGTCTTTCTTCCGCCGAACCATGTCCTGCATTTTACGGCCGCAATTGTCGGAATCGCATTATAACAGCCGGCGCAGGTCGTTATTTGCAAAATTATTGTTTTTTTTATATACGCGTCGATAACATTGCATTTTCCCAGTCATTAGTGATGGTTTAAAATTTTTTAATGAAGCCGACGATATGTATTTTAGCGTTCGCAGGCCGCAAATCGCAAACAATTATCATTAAAAATTATCGATTGCGGTTCCGATTCATTATCAGTGTTGAGTTGTTGGCGCCAATCGGAGAGGAGACAGCGAACAGCACATGAAAAAAATAATAGCATCATGAAATAATTGCATATAAACAACGAAACGTATGCATACACATGTTCTGAAAAAAATATATATATGTTTCAGATCCCATAAATACATGGAGTACCTACATTTGCGCAAATGACGCGGGAAAACATCCCCGTTTGAATGTTTTATGCACTGTCGCATAAAGTTTTATCGTCTCGAGGCATGTACAATCCGCAAACCGTATGAAATATTACCAGTGCATATCAAACTTTTTTTATAATTAAATATTCATACGAAAAAAAACATGTATAGCCAACGGAGAAGATTTCAGAACGCAATTGGTCAGTTCATGGATATTAAAAAAAGCTCAAAATATGTTATTTCACTAAAATGACCTCAGTATGACCTCAGTATCAAAAGAAAAATAAACAGTAGACTAGTTATAAATTTAAAATAATAAAAAGGAAAGGGTCCAAAATCATGACATATGAAAATATTTAGTATTCAAAAATAACATAAATTCTCAGTAGAACGATCCAAATATGATGATATCATAATCTATGAATTCTGAGAATTCTTTGATACTTGCCGGGGGGCAATAAGTGTGACTGACTCATTACCCCCTCATCTATAAAATCTTTATCGAAGCTTCATATGCGTGATCGGGGAATTCATACTTCGTCAAATAGCAAAATAGAAAAAACAAATAACAATGTTGTTTAGCAGTCATTAGGTTAAAAATATAACTCGAGTAGTGAGTTTCAGAGAGCCTTAACCTATGTCTCCTGATTTATTTTTTCAAAGTTCTTGATAATTAAAATAAGACAGTTATTTCAATACAATTAAAGAATAATTTAAAAAGAATAAAATTACTTCTTACGTTTGTTAGCCATCGACTGATGCAATCACAATTTGTATTCGTCGATGTATATTGGAGTAGTGATGAAAAAACAAAATGTTCCAATATTGGAACACTGCATAAATGTGTTAATTATAATAAAGAAGGATAAAAGCGCAATAAATGTAAATACGATGTATCGTATTTTAAATCGCGTTAAAAATAGTTGTAGACTTAAATAAATATATTCTTTATAAAATCAAAGGTATTTTAATTGTTACGTAAATTTTTCGCCAATTACTCTCTGGCTCTCTTTCTCTTTGTCCGCCATCGGCGAGTGAGGAAAAAGTAGAACATAACAATTTAGGGAGTCTGAAGTGGCCAAGAGCCCGAGGGGCGCGGGGCAGCCGGAGGGATGAGAGAGAGAGTTTCTCGAGGGTGCTCGAGCACCCTTTAACACTGGAAGGTTGCCAACTCAATCACGCGAGCCCATCTTCAAAAACTGCTTTATGATTGACGGAGATGTCGAGTGGTCATATGCGAAAAGTGATATCCATCATTGTCCGGAGATGTATAATAATGGCGGTCGTCAGAGAGCGAGGGGGAGAAGTTTACGACCGCGAGCAAACACATTTTTCTTTTTAATAAGCGGTAATGTATCGCTTTCGTTAGATGGAAATGTCGGTTCAAAAAAATAATATGGAGAGTAATTAAAACATTCGCCTCGTCACAATTCCACATTCATGCGAGTCTGTCATTAAATGGCGTGTTACGCGCCGAGGTGTTTGTTTTATTTATTTCAGGGGTGAATTTATTATTGCGGTGATAATTAAGGGGTGTGCGCGCTATGTATATTGTTGTGTGATACGCTCTCAAAGAGCGCAGGGGTGTAGTTTAAGTTGCCGTTACACGAGTGAGGTGTGTCGGTACAAGGGCGAGAGTCGCGCGCCAGGGGTGTAGTTGCGACGCCCCCACCGACCACCCCCTCCCCGCCACTCGGAAAGTGTATTTGAACCGACACGTATCACCCGGCGGTGTAGTGGATGGGTGTTACACATCCGTCAACTGCGGAACGTGCCGGGGAGCTTTTATCCCGTAAAGGTGCCGCCGTGCCTCTCCATTTGTGTTTTCTTGTGGCGTACGCGATTCTCCAACGGTGTGTACATTTTTACATTTAAAAAAAGCGTCGACTCGAATTTGAGCGTACGCTCGCGCGCAAGAACGAACACGAGCGATGTCATCATAATACAGTAAACCCCCCTAAAACGTCAAGATAT
>JAGXCT010035310.1:55701-140374 GCA_022495035.1 Philopotamus ludificatus
TAGCTCAGTCGCGGTTAACTTGCAATATCGAAATATATGCATGTTACCTACAAGCAATAACACTGGTTATTATACTTTCGTTCCTCTTATTTATAGGGGAACCTCTCTTTGAGAAGGTAATTCACCTGAAAGATTGCTATTACACAACAAGGCAAATAATCAGTCGCGATTTGTTATAAATAAATAAGGCCTAGAGAAAATGAGAAAGAATACCGAAGCAAACAAACGCCGATTGCCTGGACACAGTCGGGAGGGTAATCATATCAAAGGCAAGTGATTCATTCATCTCAATTCTGCAGACATAATTTAACTTAAAACTTCAAAGGGGATTGGATGTGTATTGTCCAATGTCAGTAATGGCCATGAGAAGTAAGCATCTTTATAAAAGACATTCGACTATCATTCGTGTACTACCAGTATTGTAAGGCCCATACGTTTAGCGTGACTCAGAGTGACTCGTGACTGGCAAATGATGATGATGATAGTGATATGAATTTTGAACATAGGGACTTACCGTTGTTTGGTTTGTCATCTTGTCGATGGAGATCTGAACACGGGGGTGGTTTCGCAGATAGTACACTGGCACTCAATTGGTGATGAGGTCCGGCGGCCAGGCCCAGAAGGGCTCCTGCTGCAGCCGCTGCAGCGGGGGGAGGTAGTGCTGCGTGCGGCAACAGCGGAACCGGTAGCGGCGGTGCTGGAACCTGCTGCGCGTGCATCTGCTGTAGTAATCTTGGGAGGTCAGGTCGCTGTTGCTGAAAAACAAATAACACCATTAGGAAAAAAGATGGCAGTAGGGCGCTGACGAAAATTGACAGATTCCATTTCCGGCGCGAAACTGAATGCGAATTTCCATCAATCCAGATCAATAACCAACGTTAATTTCGTCTCTTCACGGTGGAGGCAACACATCGCGCAGAAGCTATCGACTCGTCGGGAATTTGATTTTTTTTTTCAGCTCGATTCTATATTATCGCCATTAATCCGAACGCTAATTGAATAGATTTATACCGAGCGTGGAGAATTACAGTAAATGGTCAATAATGGATCGAGGGAGGCGGGGATCGAACCGGAGATTTAATTGCGTTTATCAAAACGCCCGCGGCGGAAGAATTCGCGAATCGTCGGGATTATCGCGAAATGTTGCGGTATCCAAATCTAAACTAGACAAATATGGCGCGATTAAACAGGTGTATTATAAATGGCCCGTCGATTGGAATTGATTCAATATTATTGCACGTTCACGTTAATTATTTAATATAGCGCGACAGGTGTTGCTGTTTGTTTTTAATTTTGTTCATTTCTATTTGGATCGCATCTGTCCGAAATGTGTGCCTCTTCAATTCCAGCGCCCAGTGAAACTTAATATTATACTTTGAATGAATAATTAATTAAAAACTGACGAAAATTGATTTAGAATGGCGATAATAACAAATTGATTCGCATGATTTCATTTTATTTTTGATTATTTGGTGAAATACTCCATCATTTGAATTTTCGATTTTTATGGTCCATTTCATGATAGAACGAATCAGCCGTGTAAATTGAAGGGGAAGGCATCGTTTACAAAAATGGCGGTTAAACATTTTTTCGTGTTAGAATCAATATATTCACCCAATCATCTATTTTAATATAATATATACAGTCGGCCTCCAATAACGAAGAAATTAGAATCACGTTATAGAAACCAAAGGCACTCATACAACATTTGGGATGGGGAGGGATGAGGAGAGACATTGTTTAGTGTCAACCAAACGGCATTGACCTTGAAAATTTTCATTCTAGGAGGGAGCGCTATAGGAGAGACTGTCGAACTTGTTATAGAAAACTGCGGCATAGCAGAAAGCGTTATGGGAGGGTTTTCTATATGTTTTCCTGCACAGTAGTCTTTGAAACGTACGTACTTCTCATGGAAAAAAGAAAACTGAATGTATTTATTTTTATGTTATTGTTATTATTAATTTAAAAAAATATGAATTTCCACGTTTTAAAAAGATCGTTTATTTTTTACACTGATGTTTTAACACGGTTATAACCAAAATTTATAGCAAAATATGACAAGAAAGAAAAATTTGGAATCATTTTCATAACAAGATGGTAATTTAATTCAAAATATTGTCGACAACATGTCACCGCTGAAAATTTGTAGCCATGAGTTTAATAAATATATTTTGATTTAAATCCCATTTTTTGCACGGTTGCATTGGGAACGTTTTATAAGAAACCATGGTATGTACTCACAATCGATGTGATTGGAAATTCATACTAAAATGCTGTACAAATATATTTTAGACCCAATTTTTTTTACCCTCACTGCCGGAAAAACGGAAAACTTTTCGCCGTCATCGCTGAGTTTGACTGTTTTGATTTTTTCTTGTTCCTTGCCCTCCACGGGGGTCGAGGGCTCAGATTCGATTCCTTTTTATTCTTCCAATCCCCGAGGGTGGTATTGCGTTATTTTAAATTTTAAATGACTCGCGAACATTTCCAAGTGGCGAGGGGTCGCGAGAGGCAGCGGGGGTATACAATACCCAAACCGGGGGGGGAGGGCAAATTGATTGCCCGGCTGCTACATTTTTATGCTCCTCCACGATCTCCTCCCCCTCCCTGGTAATCCCCCACCCTTTTAGCGAAGCCTTCTCCTTTTTAATTTGTATTAATTTTCGTGAAAGCCTTCTTTGTCCGCATGCGGCCTTGTTTTATTCGGACATTTAGCAGATCTTCATTGAGATTCGCCACTTTGGGGGGGGATGGGGGCCCTTGAATGAGCGCGGCGTAGCCCCGGGGACTCCAATCACACGCTCCTCCACGTCTTGCGCGCGACACGGTATTCGTATCACGGCCTCAGCCTCATTCAATATTCTCTTTTCACGCGTCGGGAATCTCCCGGTGCCGAACAAGGGCAACTACGTATCTCGGCTCTTTCTTCTCCGCGCTCTTCCGAGCCGGGGATTTCATCTTTCAGTTTTGTGAATAAATCATGGTATATCCCAGTTTTTCCGTTTGCTGACGGCTCCGGCTGTGCGCGTATGTATTAAATATATACGCCCTTTAACAAACCGATTTCATGAAAAATGTTATCCAATACTATAGGCAGTAGAGAAGGAAACGAAAACCGCAAACGGTAGCTCCACGCCTTCCGAGAGATAATCTTTTGGCAGAGTATTTTGATTAATTACCTACAACTGACTAACGGCTAGACAACAGTACCTTTCATTTCTATTGTACTTGGATGGGTGAGCTTCCTATTCCGGTCATCATATCATACCTAAAGTCACGTTTCTGCGAATCGGCTCTTGTTTAGTGCCATGAGGTGGGATTCCTTCGGTAGTCCTCAAGGGCGGACTACCGATCTCTTGTTTGCTGATATTAGTACCAGGTTAAATCGTAGCTGGTTCTTCTCAGACTTTTGGTTGAGTCGATTCCTGACTGGCCAGGACAATTCAAGGCTGAGCTTAAAGAGTTTAGGCAAGAATCATCTTCACGTGTGTTCGTGTGGGTTCGTCATGGTTATAATGACGTTCTGTGGTCATGACCTACTCCATGCTGTCCGATCCGGCATTTCTTCTACGAGTCTCTACGAATTGAACACGTCAGACCCGCGGAAAAATGGGTTAATGATGCCAAATAATATTTGATGACGTAACTGGACGTGGGTTCCACCAGCTGTCGCAACATTTTACATCTGTCCTTTCACCCGGCTTTCTTCGTTAGGTACAAAACAAATCCGGCAAAAGATTACCGTTAGTGAGCTTCTCGTTAGTCCGGCGTGATCCGGGGCTAACGACGCGGGCTTATCGTGGCCGCGGATCCACCAATCGGCGTGTATTCATTATTCCGCGAGCGTGGACAAAGCAAGTGGCGGATCTACCCCCACCCTCGCCCGCTCTCGCAGCTCCCCTTTGTGCGCCGGCGCTAATTAAAAACTCGTGTAACCTGCGAGCACTTAATCCCGCTTCGATACCGAACGGTTTCCTTCAACCGCTCGGAATTTAAATCACGTCAGAGCTTGCGCCATGAAAGCATAATGTAATTGCTGCTTGTTAAATGCCGGCTCCCAGTTTTTTCACTACCCACCCCCCATCCTCCATACATTTTTGTGCTTTTTTTACTTGTGTATCATCCCCCCCAGGAGTCCACCCCCAGTGTTGTGCTGGGTGCTTCGACGGCCCCCAAAACCCCTTGTAATCTCGCCTCGTGGGGTTAAGAGCGAAATGCATATTTGTATATTACAAATTACTTAAGAAATGCATACTTTAATCCCAACTACTATACTAGAAATACTGGATCGGGAGCAGTAGACAGTAGAATAATATTCCCATGATCCATTGTAGCATCAATAATATAATTTTCTATAGAAATCCTCTCGATAATAATACCAGTGCATAGTCATTCTGATGGTAATTTGTGCAAAGCTCGTATATAAAATTCAGCTGTGCTCAATTAGCCGTACACGAGCCAAGAGTGCAGTTGACTCTATAACTACTGAGAGTTTGCTCAGTGGATAAGTCCTCGGTATCTTCACTACATTTCTTTTAAAAATAATATAAAAAAATATGAACAATGAAGAAGATATGTTAGTTTTATGATTGCATTGTTGAATTGATGAAAATGTTAATTTTATAGTATTTTTAATAATTGCTGTGCTACAGGGTCACCTGTTTGAAGTGCCGTCATAATATATTCCAATAACAAGCTTGAAGTGGGAGGGTGGCTCTGGAGGAGCAGCCGGCGAATGTATATCAAGAGGGGGCAGAGGGGTTATGCCTCGTGGGGGGCACGGAGCCCTACGTAAGGAGACTCAAGTGCGGCCGACTGGGGCCATAAGGAACAGGGGCGCCTAGGGAGACCCGGGAAATAAAAATAATAAAATTCACCGATACCCTCGACGCGAGTGCGATACATTAAGCAATAAGAGTAGCAAAAAACTACAACATTAGTTTCATCAATTATAATTTAGATGAATAAAAATATTATTTTACTTTTCGTATAACGAAAAGTCCCCGATCCGCGTCTGAATCGCCTCTCGCTGAATAAGGAAAAGAAAAGAGGGGTCGGAAGAATAGGAAAAGCTTCTTTTCTAAGTAAGGATGCTTATACTTGTGTCGGGGTTTATAGATACCGTGGCTTACTCAACGGGGGAGGACCTCGCTCCCCGGTCGCCTCACCCCCACGGCAAAACTTCCACCGTTGTAGGAAAACAACCAAACTCGGACATTTCCAGAGTTAACATTGGAAAAATGTGGTTTGTTGCATTATTTTAACGTTTCAAGGCGAATGCCGGCACAATTCCCTAAGCAGGGCCGGCCAACTGTGTTTGCGCTGCGAACCTCAAATATTTGATTTCCAAATTTGGTTTTGCTTATTTATAATTAGTTTGCGCACTAAATACAATATTGAACTGCAATATTTGCACAAGTGTCGTGCGATAAATGGTGTTTTTTTATTTTTAAATAAATGTTTTGGCATTAAAATGTAGCGCTGTTTGCATTATTAATTCCATTTTAAATAGTGTTCAAACATTGTATTGCGAAAATAAGAGGGACATTAATTATTTTTATGTTTAAATGATTATGGCGGCAGGGTTGCCATAACAATAACAATTAAATTAAATTAAAAACTCATTCAGACATTGACCGTAAACATTTTACATTACGTTAAGCCCCCCACCGTGCCGGGACGAGATTTTTATAGAAGCTCATTGTAATAATAATGTTATTATGGAAGGATACAAGGGGTTGGAAAGTCGTATTTAATTACAGGTGGATGAGGGCGGTGGAGGACGTTTCTTTAAGAATAGGGGGGCGAGACTCCCTCCACTTGTACTCAAATTGATACTCAAATCGAGACGAGATTGATGGTTAATGAGTGGAACGCTCCGAGTATTGGTTAAGAGAAAATCCATTAGCTTCTTTCTCCTTTTGTTATACATCTTTTTTTTCGGTAATGCGCGAGGGTCCTGAAATGGCAAGGGATCCCTCTAATTAGGGAACGAACCCCGCGCATTTTGATAAAACGCATGGCAACACTGTTACGCTTATAATCTCTCCGCTCGATCTGGCAGCACGTTAGAAATTTACATAATTGCATATTGCGCGAGTGACGTGTGATGCCGATCAGCGGTTCCAAATCTTGCGGATTAAACTTTAAAATTGTTGAGATCCGCTGGCACGAATGTTGTTTCCACCTGATATAATAAAAGCGGGCCGGAGAGGCTGCACTCCATCCAAAAGATGAACCCTCATTTCCATATCGTCGGATCGTTGCGGAACTGGAAGTACCAATTGCATGCGGGATGCCGGCGGTGGAGAGGAGATGAGCACCCAGAGGACCTCCCCGTTCCCGTTCCACTCGGCAGCGCCGCAGAGGAAGCAACCGATAAACTTGCCGTCTGATCAGAATTCTGATTAGGGGTGAGATATGCGCACGAGGTCATGATGCCGCCTACCGCCGGGTGTCGATTCGCGGTGACATACTTTCAGCGCCAGGTGTTCGCTTCCAACTTTAAAATTAATATTTTTTCAAGATATTATCGGACGGCGTTAGGGTCAGAGGAAACTTATAAAGGCGAAAAGAGAAGCAATTTCTTGGCGCCCCCAGGGGTCCGGGGGGACAATCCGCTTATCGGGGAGGACGTGGCGACAAGCAAAAACATCCACCACACCTCTGATTGACCCGTGCGATCGGGCCCGGACTCGAGGACCCAAAAACAAAATAATCAAAGGATAATAATAATATCAAATCGAACAACAAACAGGAGGTCGTTGTCAAAGTGTCACGTAGCCAACGTATATAAACCACCTCTCGGGTATGTAGAAGAGGCGACAGAGACATTTTTGTTGGAAGCGACGATAAAGTAGAATAAAGAAGGTTACCGATTCGCCCCTAGAGTGTGCCGCACACCCCATTGTGTTGAAGCCCGACCTAAAGAATTGATTCACTCAGTTGGAAGAGGGGGGTGAACTGACGCGAAGATGCTCAAACGTTAATAAATATAATAAGAATAAAATATAATATTCAATCATATCTCAATCGTACATTAAGACGTATTACGCACATATGCGTGCCCCGTATACAGCGCATAAATGCAGTTAAACGCTTTGTAATACTGCATATAAATATTAATTAATAATATTATATCGTTTGATTATTATCGAATTAATAAATATTTTTTTGTGAATAAATCTGAAACCACTGGTTCACGTAAAAGTGCGGTATTAAGACCGGGAAAAGGGGATGAGTGCAAGAGAGAGGAGAGCCTCACGGATGAATACATTTGCAAATTTATATAAAAAAAAACGCAAAAAACACGCTAAGACGAAAGCTAGGTGAATATTTATGAACTGAGGACAAATGGATGGGTGGGAGCTCCTCTTTTTTTTTACTTTGCTCCGGCAGCGAGAATAAAGAAAACCCCGGAATGGGGAAGTGTGCGAAACCCGCAAAAGATGAAATAAGGTTTTAAAAGAGAGACCGGGCAGTAAGGGGTCGGAAAAATTTCGTCGGAAAAAAGTTTTTCACGAAAAGCATACAACAACAACGATTTATAGGAAGTCGGGAATGGGGAGGAGGATTGGGGTGAGGAGGGGGGGGGGACGTGGCCACTCTTACATTTCGGTTGACAATGTTATTCATTTCGAAAACATGGACGGGAAAAAAAGTGTACACGCTCAATAAACATTGCACACAAATAAAAGAGCGTTTAAAATTATAAATAAATTATTCGGGAAAGAGTTTCGGGTAATCCCCGCGCCGTACAAGTGGTACCGGCCAAAACTTATCTTGTCGTCGGAAAAGTGAAAAGTTTTTATCGCAATTTTCTCGACCGCAGCATCCTACCAATCTTCACCTATCCGCAAACCGGTCGCCAAGATTTATATGGCCGCCGTAAATCTATGATGACGTGAAAAAAGACGTGGTGGGAAATGCGTATCGCGCGGAGGAGTCACGCTTTATTGGACAACAAACGATATTATCAGCATAAAAACCGGAGAAATTGGAGAAACGGAAAGAACGTAGTGGAATACTGGGATGGGGTGAGATGGGGAAGTCGTACGGGGTGGGATGGGGAGGTGGCACACGTCGCGCTCGGCAGCCGAGAGGTATGTCCGGGGTGAGGGTCTGGGGGAGTCAAGGGTGCTTCTGTGACACGTCCCCGCCAGCTCTGTCAATAATTCCGGACAAGAAGATAAATTCCAGGGCGTCTGCCCTGCGGGCTACGTGGAAACGTATACACCGACCGACTTTCACAGGGTTGTCCAAACAATTTAAATATTATTTATTTATTTTTTAGGCGAATTATTTACAGTATACCCAATTGACATTGTTGCAGGGATATGGCATATTTTATTTGGATTAATAATGTTAAAATTAATGTCAAACCACTAATGTCAAAAATTTATTAAAATCTCAAAAACATATAACAATCATTTCAAAGATGATACATCCAATTACAATATAAACATAACATAACAATTATGATATCAATGATAACATGTCCTCCGTTTATTCTATTTATCAGATCTCTCTTCATCCTCTGTTCATTTTAGAAGAGGATAGAGGCGTCAGATTGATTCCCTTTACAAAATTATTCTTGTCACTGTAATTGGTATCGGTTATATTCCTTAAAAAAAATAAAAAAAATAACGATAAAATAAAATAATGATGAATTCAATGATTTGAGATATTTAAACCCTTTTCGTTTTTGCGCGACCCATTTATGCGCGAATTTACAAAGGGCGCGTTGCAAATCGCGCCATTCGTCATTTATCGATGCCGTAACCCGAGTAATATTTTATGAATTGTGAGATTGTGGGATGGTGGGGATGGAGGAAAAAAAAGAAAAGTTTTATTTCTTTGATGCCTCCGGCACTTGTCTTCTCTGGGAGCAGAGTGTGTGCGGTCACGGCGCGTGCTGTACGTGCGAGAGTGTCAACAGTCACGTGCCGCTGGCTGTGCTTAAATATGGATAAGGGGAGGGGGTGGCGCACGGGGGATACGGGGTGTTAGATCCTGAGTGGGGTATGGGTAGAAGACTTTGGTTTTTGCCATGGTGTGTGCTTGGTTTACCAATATGAGCTTTACGCAGACGGTATGTACATACGTACCGTTGAGCGGGGGTATTAATATAGCGGTCCGCGGTTAACGAACAACATCCGAAATTGTTGCGATTATTATTTATATAAAAAAAAATATATAGCGTCTCGCACACGACCGTGCGTATGTCTGTAGATTTTCCCTTTTAAGCATTGTTCTCCGATTTCATATTCGCATAATAAAAACCTCAAATGTCACTATTGTGCGAAAAGAGCGAGCGGGCCGTGTCGTTTACATTCACATTTTTGGCATTCACCTTTTTACCGGGGATTAGGAAATGGGGGTAAAATGTCAGGGGCCCGCATTATGGACCGAGACATACATATACACATAATATGATCAAATCTGAAAAGGAAAAAAAATATGTATAGAAGCGAGGGTGACTTTATCCAGATCAGAGACGTATTTCCATCGAGGGTGTGATTTGATTTATTATCTTAGAACGACGGGGAAAAAAATAAATTAAATACAAAAAGACATATTGCGAATGATTAACGTGGACGAAACCCGCCGAAAGATGAGCGATAATGAGTGAAAGATGCGCAGGAACTCTGCCCCCCGCTCTTTTCCGAGCAAATAACATCCCGCGGGGGGGATTCTTTCCAGGCATAATATCCCCCATCGCTCCCGGGGACTAGATGGGGTTATCAAGGGACCCCGACGAGAGGGGCGCAAAAATAAAATCGCGTAATGCATATTTACCTTTTCTTCCCGTTTATTGCCGGCAGACTTCATTTACATAATTTTCGCGTGAAAGTATTCCCGAATAATCCTGTTTTACTTTTTGCGCCGCCGTGAAAATATGCGTGCCCCCGCCGGGGATCCCCGTCAGAGATTTGCGAAATGCTCGGCGGGGCGAAGATGACGAAAATTCGGGGAAAAGTGAACGCGAAACCGAGGAAAAGCATATCACGCGAACTATACGCCCGCGACTTCAAAGGGAATGTATAATTACGAATAAATAAATATATTACATGCTGAGGGCGAAAAAAAAATTATACAAAGGGGACGACGGGCGGAGAGGCGAAAAAATTATTCATGCGCATGTTTCCCCGTCATCGTCGCGAAAATCCCCGAAAAAAATGCATTAAAAATTAAAAAACGCACATGTACCCACTGTGCGGGGTAGTAACAGAGCGTTAACCGATAAAAGTCACATAAAAATTGGCGGTACATTCCTTGTCGTCACGTAGCGGGGAAGTCCCCCGGGGGCGAGCTTTAGCCGCCGCCGGAACTCCCTGACCCCACCCCCGGCCGAATCCCACCTCGGCCCCCGGTCTCGTCTCGGGAAATCGTGCCGATACTTGAGCGAACCCGCGTGTCTCACCCACAGCCCACTTTCAGCACACTCACTTACCGGCGGGACCCAACGCGGAGCGCTCGAATGCACCCAATTTATATTTAATATCCTCATTCCCGACGCGGGGGATGGAGGAGACAGGGTATCGGTGGATCATCGGAGGGATCCTCTTACACTTCCGCTCGGAAAGTTATTAATATATTATTGCGCAAAAAATATACGTATCATTGCAATGTTTCGGGGCGCCTGCTGGCTCTTCATTAGAGCGCACGAGATAAATTTCATCAGTCCTAATTGGCGGAACGTACGGTCGGGGGATTTGAACCTTTGAGGGCATGATTAAATTTTGCGGTCGCGCAAAAATAAGCGATGATAATTCCCGCTTGCAGCCAGACACGGGAGCGGAATATCTCCCCGGGTGCCCAGACGCTAAAAGCGCAGCCGGAACTGCACTCTCTCCTCCGGGAATCGAATGCGAAACAATTCAAGCTTGTGTATTTCATAAGAATCCAATAATTTCACGAGAAAAGTGTTCCTTAGATCAACAGATGCCCAAATATTGATTATCGGCTGTTTAATAAAAAAAAACAATCAATAGGTACTACAGTAAGCCCCCCTATAACGTCAAGATAGGTTCCACGTTATAATATCCCTGGAACGTTCACCGATAGCATTCTGCCGATGAATCACCAAATATTTGTATTTAGTTTCGCCGGATGCGTGTCGATGTCAACGGAGCTACTGACAAGCGTTTTACGTTATAGGGGGGATCGACGTTATAGGAAAAAACCGCCGCAAACGTTATAGGAATGTACGGAGTTACTGTATTTTTTCTGGATTTGGTGACTTTTTTGGCGTTGCTACCCGAAGGAGAAACTCCAGATACCTAATATTTAATAACAATCGTAATATTTCATTCTTTAGTAGTGATCCGCAGGATTCTAAATATTGTACTCAATGGTCGGTGAGATCTGAAAGCTTGACAACCGCTGGCCCAGGGGATGAGATAACAAATGGATAGACGGGAGGTGTAAAGGTGAGTTTATGATGTGCGGTCTAGGGTCGCGTGAATAGCGCACACTCACCTCCCCACACCGTTCCTCACACGAGTGGGGTAACTTGTGCCACAAGTGCACCCTGCGGTCCGCGTAATTCGTCTCGACAATTAATCTTAATTTTTTTTGCGCGAAACAAACGCAACGTCCGTTTTGCGGCCGGAATTTATATTATCAACAAAATTGCCGTATCTTATTTTGCGAATCCTGCGAGGCCACCGAGTCTTTTATGCATTCAAGTCGCGTCTCGGCTCGCAGCTAGGCGTCTGCTATGCCGACATCATTTACACGAGCCACAGCAGCCAGCCGGATTCCGGATCCGTAGTCCGGACACGTCCGGATAGATAGATATTCGCCCCTTACCCCGCATTGTCCTCTCTACCCAGGGACGCCGCTCGAAAATACATCACACTTTAATCCCGAGTTTTCGGGAATAATTGATAAAATTGAAATACGTTTTCTTGAAATATATTGCAAATGCCACCCCCTATATAATGCGAACATATCCTCTAAATCCGTTGAACCCTCGGCAGAGGGGGGTTTTTCCCACCCTCAAATTAGGATTGATTAAGTTTATTTGTAGGGTCGGGGGTGCGGTTCGAGATTGCTACTAAACCTCTAGGTTGAAACTCTAATAAGGGAGAAGGTGGAATCGCAAAAAAGGTATAACGGCATTATCCCCCGAGCAGGGGAGAGAAAATATATAGTGAGCGGGGGGATAAAAATGACCGGAACCCCTGGACAAATCAGGAACACAATGTAAACGACGGTCTCGCGCACCTGGGTCTCGCACAAAAATATATATGTATAAAATAAAATTACGAAACGATGGAGTCCTAGAATAACTGGCTGAATACAAATGAATATCGATATTGTCTAGCGCACAGACCGAGACAATACGTCGGAAGCATGCTCTCGAGAGCAAACAAAGACATTTAACTCGCCCACCCACCCCCCAGCCGCACCGCGAGAATGCAATGTTGGAGTATCTCAATATAGCGTCTAATTGTGTAATGTTATTTTTTTTTAGAATCATCCGCTGTGTACTTATATCTGTTCGTTTTCCCCGGCAGAGATACACAAAAAGGTTTCTGGAACAGCACTCCAGGGATTGTTTAGCACGGAGCTCTTCTATTTTCCATGTTCGGAAGAAAACACCGCGAACGGACATGTACAACAATGAGAACCCCCCGACGACGCAAAAATGGTACAAACAGAACCCAAAGTACGAGATAACAAAAGAAGATGGTTTGGGGTTGAGAGACGCCGCGAAAAAAAATCCATATAGGATAAAAACGGTTTTCCGCAATCTGCTGCTTTGTCATAAAAAAATCTGCATTAATTACAAATAGGGGATTATTTAAAATACTGGGCTGAATAAGACGTACCTTAGTCATATTGGACGCTAAATATTGGCTCGATTTAAAAAAAAATTAAAATGGAAAATGTGGAAAGAATCTCTGACTAAAAAATAAGGCCTCTATATATTTACTAAACATCTGCAAATCCATTTCTAATCCCATAGATGTAAAATCACCAGAAAGAAAGACGATTTTTTAACCTTTATGAAAAGACAGAATCGCTAAAGAAGTTAAATGCCATACCAAAAACTGCGTTCTAGAAGTGCTTCGAAGATTGCAAAAAGCTCTGGCAAAAGTGTATGATGATGGGATGCTCATAATGCTGGAGTATTAGGACCCCGATCATTGGGGCCTCCAAGAACTTGTTTTATAGAATTTTTTTTTCAGCTTTAGTTTAAGCTTCATTTTTAGAACAATAACTAAGTAGAAAAGGACACATCAATCTATTACAGAACTTCAGACTTCAATAATATTCTAAAAAAATATATTTAACTATGCCGAAAAATATTTGTGAAGCTGAAAGAGCTTTCTCTTAACTAATATAAAAAAATACAGATCGACAATACCGAGACTAAATTATTTCCCAATTACTTTTGATGAAGCCAGGCTCGAATGTAGAAGACTGTTTATAGCAGGAATGAGCAACCTTTTTTTACAACCGGCCAGCTACAAATTAAAAATGTTGTGCGGCCCTCATTTAAGAAACTTTTGATAATACGAACTCTGAATGATGAACTCAAATTATCTCTTTATTAACAAATTAAACTCCGTTTCTATGTGCCCGGAATTTACGTTTTCCCGCTATTCGCGTTACATTTTGAACGCGATTTAATTAATAATTTTCCCTGAATCTACGTTTTTCTTCTAATTACGTTTTTTTTATCAGTCCCTTCGAGCAAGTATATATGTTAACACATTGCCTACGGGGGACGTGGATTCCGTGTCAAAAGCGTATCTGTGTATGTCCGGGGCGCGCATAACACACGCTAGCTGACAAAATCAATTACGCCCGTTCCCAAAATATTTGGTGACCCCTGCTTTAAGATTTTTTTTGCATTAACTATCCAGTAAATGTTGAAGTTCAAGTAATTAAAAGAGTTATGATTTTTTTTGTAAAAGACGACGTTTCACCAAATTTCGGCGAACGCGCCCCGCCCCAGCGCAACTTTGACCGCGATTCGCCCCGTAGACAATGTGTTAATAGACCCCAAAAAAGTCACCATCCGCCACTGCATACTTTAAAGTGGGTAAAATAAATATATTTTATCAAACCTTCTACTGTATTTACATATTCTATGCATTGTATGCATTTGAATAATTGATTTAGAATTGAATTTTCCACGACGAAAATTGAGACAGGCCGCGTATTTTCCACGGCTTTCCGCGAATCAATATTGTATAATAAATAACAGGGTGACATTAAACGACCTATGCGCCAGTTTAGCCGTGGGCGTGTGTTCGTAAAATGTCGTCATAAAAACATTTCCTCGCTTTCGAGTCGTCAAACGACATATGTTTTAAGCGGACACTAAAACGGGCCGGGCGGTTAAAGGGTTATTTTTATAACCGCTCCTCTCAGTGAATGAAATGGATGCCATTACTGACCGTGCCAATTTATTCACCCAATTTGGATTGTTTATTTTTTCGCGGGAAGCCGGAAATCAAATATGGAGTTCCCCAAAGACGTGGGGGGTGGGAGAGCAGATCCCCGGGGCGCCGCTATACATTTCGCGGATAAATCAGCCTGCAGATACGTGAGGATGGTGGCTGGTCCTCCATCAGACCGGGATGGAGAATGAGGTGCCAGGGGTCTGACATGCCAATTCAAAGGTGAGGCCACTCAGGCGTATACTTGAATTTCTCCCGCCAGCAAAATTAAATATATATTCACCCGCATGCAAACATTTCGCACCCTGTACATACCGCGGTCGCGCTTCGCCAAACGCGCACAGGATGATTCAAAATAAATGTACATTTCTAAATAAATAGTTTGTATATGTTATTAGCGTTAATAAAATGTGATACATATTTGCGTCACGAGATCTGTGGACGCTTGTGACGCATGCGTGACGCAAATCGAGTTTTATGAAAATAAAAAAAAACGTAAATAAAATTAATATTTGAACAATATCGCCACATTACATTCGACGGGTTAATCAAATCATGAAATTTTAATAACGCATCGATCTCTATTCTTTTTATAACGTATTTTGATTGATGACCTTGTTTGCAGATATTTTTTTCTCAAGCAATTGATCGATTGGAACATGCATATCAAATTTGCTAGCCACGATTCCATACAATACTTCAAAAAGATTTAGTAACTAAAATTGTTTTAATAACTTTATATGTATATGATTCAAACATGGGGATTTAGAATATCTATTTATCACTGTATAATAATAAATAACCCCTACCGGAAGACTAACAAAATTATCGAAATTAATGACATCCCTCTCTACGCCAATAAAAATTAATGGTCAGCAACCTTTATAAACAAACCAATAAATTAACTAATTCAAGTTGTAAAATGATCTAAAATTCCAAAAAATAATTATTATATCCTGTCTATGCAAATTAAATGGAGTGGACTAAAACTTCAAGACAATATTGACATTTTTTAAATTAAAATAATGCATCTGATCTCGGATTCCCCACCACAGAACCAGTATTCCCTGGAAAGGAAAACCCTAAACTGTTTACCGATAAATAGTCTGGATACTTTCTGTCCTCTTCATTCTTTCTAGAGGATCCTCTCTTTGAGGAGTTTTTCTATGATGAAAAGATTTCTTTTGCGCTACAAGATTAATAATCACTTGTATATACTATAGTAAGGAAAACCCTAATAATGAAGATCGATACACGACTTAGTTTTAATAACTCTCTCATTTCTAGGGGACCTCTCCTTTAGAAAGGTCCTTACCATGATGAAAGGATTACTATTACCAACAGAGTAAAGGAAGATACACGCCCAATGCCAGCAATGGCCAAGAGAAGGAAAACTCAAACAAAACACCGTATACCAAGACTTGGGTTGGGTCCCTGCGGTATGGACACGGTATGGACACAAGAGAAGCCCTCACAACACATGAGATTCAGGTTCTTTTGGCCTCGACTACCATTTGAGAGTTCGGTAGAGGTCATTCATATGTTCAGCGAATGAGTGCCTCGTGATAAAGATAATGATGATGGTATTATACTGTGTAAAAAATGCTTAAAAAAGTATAAAACATTAAAATTACATGATTTTCTATCGAATTTCCCATAAAATTATAGGCTTATAATTTATCTCATAAAATACCGAAAAATTTCCGAAGGATTTATAAACAAATGAATTTAGTATAGCCAGAAAGATAATCGTTTCAGATTTTCAGATTTATATATTTATATTTAAATTAGGTAAAATATGTATATTCAGTGTCACTATCTGATTATGTGCGCATCCGTTTGGGTCGGGATAGATAAACATTATTCAATGCGAAAAAGTAATTGAACTTTCCGAATTATTATTATAATAGTTTTATTATTTTTTTCCAATCTGTGGGCCAGACGTATTGGCCTAAAAGATTTTATAGCAAACAATTTTTAAGATCAAATCCTATCGATCAGGGGGGAGCAACTCGCGGCCCTTCGAAGATTTTAGATGTTGATTGAAAGCGTGTCGTCACGGTTGAGTCAGTAAAAAATGCCTTAAAACCCCTCATTTAAATAAAGATCGAACTGCACAGTATTTATTCCAATTAGTTAAAAGCTAACAAACGAAAATAACAGATCTTTTGCAAAAATTAGAGCTTAGAATTCAAGGTTTTGTTGAAAAAATCTCCGCGAATATTTTAATATGCAAGAAACCCTTCTATAACACGGTTCATGGTTCCGACATACATACAACATGAAAAATAGACCCCCTTTGGATGACGCGGTTGGTTTCGAGCCGCCGTGACGGATCTATTAATTTCTGTCTTTTTTTTATACTAGGTTCATTTTGTTAATAAAGTTTCTCGCGTGCGGCCCGCACTACAATTTTAAATTTGTTCCTCACCCCTGCTAGATGCTTCTTATTTATTTTCCCAATGAATGACTCTTTTAACAAATTTGTTTTCCCGAGTTATATATAAAAATATATAATTATGTAGTGAAAGTAAAATTGAATCTAAAGCTTGTTATTTTATTAATTATTAATTAATTTGTTAATTGCTGATCACCCTGTGGCGTTAGCTTGTATCGCGAACCGCAGCTATGCGAGCTCGGTGTGAAATGCAGACACTTGAAAACACACAAGAACCCGATGCGAATGTACACTTGAATGTTGAATTGATGATGTCGGGGGCGGCTCGAGTGAGAGATCATCAAACGATCATCAACACCGCGACACCGAGCAATCATCGTGATTAATTAACACCGCGAAGAACTCGTGTTAATTAATAATAAAAAAATGCATACACACGGACACGTACTCAGAGATCGGGTGGCAAACATTTCCTGGGCGAGCTAAAGACATCTGATTACCCATCCCACCAGGGCGGGGACCACCTGCTACATCCCACCCCCGAAGCCGTGCCGCCAGCTACTTGTTGGCCGATAACTTTACAATTTCATTTAGCCAATTAGCAGAAAGCGTTCTCGGACCGGCACACTCCGATAATTCCCCCCGGTGAACCTTAGCAGAAATTTAACCCTAATAAAATATCCCGAGTGATAAATATAATTTTGCATATCGATCCTTTTGAGAAAAAAATTAAATATGGCCGTAATGCAATCTCGTCGGATAATATAATTACTCGCATTCGGCCGGCGCTTTTCACCGCATTGTACGCGAATGTCAATTAAAAACGTTGTTTGTTCAATTATCGAAAAAGTGAAATCACACAGCGGCCATATTACCCCCGGGGTACGAAACAACAAAAATGGACGATTTTTAATTTAATAAAACGCCGTACATTGTTTACTTTGTAATGTGCATTGGTCCTGCAATTTAATTTTCGTGTTTGTTCCCCAGGCACGCCGCCATTGGCGAACAAACGTAATAACGAAAATAAAAATCGACGCTAATTTTTTTTTGTTTCGCCACATGTATGTATATCTCTAGCAACATACTCACCCCTATTATCGCGTTGAGTTCAGTCATGGTCACCTGTTTCGCTCTCTCGACCGCTGTGGCTACCTGCTGCTGGTGCTCCTGACTTAGAAATGGTAATATTTGTCCTATTATTGCATTTAATCGTTTTCCTATTTCAGTCTGAAACAAAAACAAACAATAAATTAATTAAAATAATATTAAAACACGAAACTAAGTCGATCAAATTAGATTTTCATCGAATAATCGAAGAATTATCGGCAAGATCAACTGTTCATGGTCAGCTCAGTCGTAAAATAATATTTAAAAGTTGGAATTTGAAACAGCTGGAGTAATTTAAACAAGAGCTAATAAAAAACGGTGTTTTGATGAGAAAATTCTTCTTGGACAACAACATGAGATGCAAACGTGACCATAGAAATAAGAAGATAGCTCGGATTGGGACTTTAGATTTAAAACAAAAAAAAAATAAGAATTGTTTGTGAAAATGGGAAAAACAAATCGAAATCTTATTTTTTAATAAAATTTAATTTATTTTTAGAAGTTTAATTGTAAAAAATGACGGTTTTTGCTCTAGGGATGTGCCCCATGTACATATTAATGATTAAAAAATGCTAAGAAATACCAACGACTGGGATAGCCAACCTATGGTGCATGCACCAAACGCATTAAAAGGTCAAAAATGGCGCATTTTAACTCGTCATTGGTTGTTAAAACAAGTGTATAAGAAATATTTCAATAAATAAATGCATGTCTAAAGAATATTGGTGTACTGACGGACATCAATGCGAGCACTGACGGATATCAGTGTGTGCACTGACGGAGTCTTGTCGATGATAAGTAAAGCCAATGAATACCATCACCAGCCATGAACGTAAGTAAATGAAATGGCGCGTGTTAAAGAATGACCACTACTGAACTACAGCGTACAAATCCCATTTTATTTGATTTGCGGATGCGCTTTAAATGTAGCTGTGAACACAAAAATGAGTGTTTCGAGGATCTGATTTTTATACGCCATTATTAAATTTTAAATTCTATTGACGAATCAACATAGATTTCGATATACACGCGTTTTTTATTAGTTGTGGGTTCGGGCATTAGCTTTGACATAGGATTTTCCTTAAAAATTGATAAAAAAAATGACGCAATTGCCTTTTGGTTCCTTCAATATTCATATTTTCCATATTGTGTCGTTAAAAGCAATCCGTTACGTGTACAAAGTAGGCAGTGGCACTTCTGCTCGAGCTGTCCCCGCTTTCAGGTCTAATGTACGTGGAACTACTATCAGTTCCGCATCGCATGAGATATGCGCCAGGCTGCAGGTGCATTGTGTCTCCCAGCTTCGGGCTACCGGAGCTATTCACGTGTTGCTAACCAGCTCTACAAACCGTCCGACGAATGCCAGCGACACGAGCTACGCTTGCTCTCAATGCAAACTTTGTCGGGGGGAATGCTACACTGTGGCTATACAAACGTACAGCCAGCTCATCTGAAACTGCATCCAATTACCGTATTTATTTTAGAATAAAATATTTTTGGAAAAAGCATTCAATACAAAGACAGTGAAACCTCGTTTTTACGTTTTAGAAGGGAGTTTCGGGGTTAAAAAATCGGTTTGGTACATATTATTGTGCTGGTTTACAGCTCTTTCGATCCTTCGATAAGAAAGTTTAGTCTTGTAAGTTTTCAATGATAGTAAAGTAGCTTTTAAGGCCCTCAATATGCCTCACAGCATCATCCTTTGTTGGAGTTGGATGGATTAAGTTTACTTGGATCTCCACTATATCATCGATACCCATAACTTCATGTCATCATGTCGATGTTTTTAGTAAAATTTGGTAGGAATTTGTACCCAGACATCCATAGCATTGTGCGCCGTAATATCTTCTACTAGTGTTTCTGGCCTGGCTCTGCTCTCATCAATGATTCCAGCTTTACGAAACCATTTTTTGATCGTTATTTCGTAAATTTCACCCCTGCCCTAATTTTTTTGGTACCTTCTCGTCGTTCCAATTTTAATGATAATATCTGTAGCAGATTTTTGCGGTAGTAAAGTTTAAAAGCACAGATTATTCCCAAGTCTAATGGCTGCAGATTCACTAGTACAGAGTTTAGAAGGAAAAAGGCTTATACAGGCAACCCTCTTATAACGTTACCTGTAAATCGTTGTTTTCTACAAAACTCTAATATTTTTAAGGTCAACTTAGATATTTCTTAAATCTATAATACATTGCCGAGCGAAACAAAGGCCAATGATCTTTGATTGACAAGGAATTTTGTAAAAATGAGCGGTTTAGAAGAAACGTTATAAGAGGGCTGACTGTATTATATTCCTCAGAGTTAAATTTGTTGGATGAGCAGGGAATCTATCTAGGAATCCGATTTAAAACAATTTTGACGCTATTCAAACACTTAAATCGTCGCGCATTTGAAATTTGAACACAAATAGCGGGAAAACGTGAATTGCGGGCACGTAAAAACAGGGATTTGTTTTTATTTGCGATTGATTTTCAGCCGATCGATGTAAATCAATCGATGTGATAATATGTTATCATACGAGATAATAAATAATAATTTATGATCCGCGAGAAATGTGCAAATGTTGATATCGATAGTCTCAGAAATCCGGGGATTAACATAATACCCAAATCTCGGAAATTAATGTTTGACCTATATATTGTAAGATATACGTATTATTGATAACCGATAAGCATTACTCGCAAAAGATTTGGAGCCGACGATACCGCCCCACAAAAAAAAATCAAATCGTCTGTAAATCCTCGACAGGGGAGGCTGGCATTCGGACCATTAAGCCGCAGAAATAGTGGCCTCGCGCGAATTGTAAATCAGAGTTAGGGTCGTGCAGCCGTCGCCTTCCGTCTCAGCATCCCTTTGACGAGTTGCGGTCTGGACCCACCCTGCCAGGTCACCGCTGCGGTCTATAAAGTCCTGACGGAATCAGACGACACCCCCTCCGCAAACATAATTGCGCTCTGCATCCCGACGCCTGCACTTTGTTTCAATTAGAGGCGCGGGGGTGCAGTGTCAAGCGACGGGACGGCAACGCCAAATTCCAACAGGAAAAAAATGTTATTCCCGGAACAGCAACTTTCCACGGCGATCCGACTGTAAAATGTAATATTGAAACTGCGGTCACATTAGTCTATTCGTAAAATGCTCTTTTGTGCGGAGTCAAGTCACAGCGGCGCGCTCACTGTGCATATTGAATAGGTACTGCAGTGAATTCTGCATAATGGAGTTTATAACCGATGCAGTCTGGCAGCGTTAATACTTTATGACCCAGTGCATTATGCACCCGGCTGCTACATCTCCAATAAGAATCTTTCCAAAACAATGTATCGAGATTATGTGGAGTTGGGAATGCTTAATGTTGGATCGTGCCCGGATTTAACTCTTTCAATGTTTAATGATGGCAACGCGATAATGAGCACAGTGGATGCCGTAGCAAAAGTTTCACAATACCACTTTATTTTAATGCAATTTTACCATTTCACTTTAAAAGATTAACTAGCATCAAGAACGATAATCGTTATTTATATGGGGTATATGTGATAGGGTCTATTTTGTATGAAAATATACCCCAAACAATTCAACAATTCGACAATACCTTGACATAACATGATTCAAATATTGATCTAATTTTGAATTTTCTACTAATTGGCGACGTGCGCACAGGGCGACGGCCCGTCGCGACTGAGGCCCGCTCCAAGATCGGGGCATGTTGTTTTTCCACTGGCACAACACGATATTTTTACTCGCTCGCACTTGCATATGTTTTTTCTCGCTCATATCCGATACGGAGCGATAAAAAACAATATACAGTTAACCCCCCACTAGCACTAAAATCGGGAACCGTGTAAGTTGGGATAGTGTTATTGGGGGTAAAGCCTGGCACGTGTCGAATACGCAGACGCTAGCCAACGTTTGACTGCATGCACCGCACAGACGGCCGCCCGGCTGTGTGTGTGCAGTAATTGGGGGATCCACTGTATATGACATTTGAAATGAAACACATATTTGAAAATTTAAGCTCTAAGAGGGAGCAATATATGACTGTCCAACTTCTCGAAGCGTTATAGGAGGGTTTGATGTTAATTACTCATATAAAGCTTTCAGAATTCACATGAGATGCATAAAAAAGAATTGCTGAAGTTGTGGTATAATTCCAATGAATAAAATGTAGCACACACTAACCGTTTGGAAGCGGTTGTAACGTGATGATACCAAAGAATATTGAAGATACCAAGAACAGAACGCTGTATTTGTACTACTCCATAAGATGCAAGAGCTGAAATTCTTTAGACACATCATTCGGCGGCAGAAATATCGCCTTCTGCTAAGCATAATGGAGTAGAAATTAGAAGGCAAACGATGGTAGGGTGAAAAGAAGAATAATCCAAGAAACTTAAGAATTTCATATCCATTTGGATGATAGACATGCTTCTGATTAAAAATAAATTTGGAATACGAAGACACGACTTTTGTAACAAACATAACGGAATATTTTAGCATGGAAAAATTATTTGAATAGTGTTGCACTTGAATAAATTGAAAAGCATTTATGATGAACATCCTCAATAAGCTCTGTTCGCCAACATTTGACGACTAATTTCCCACTTAATGACCACTCCAAAAGTTGGTCAGCCTAGTGTCTGCATGCCATCCGATGACATGTGCAGTTTATTTTTGGCTCTCATAATGCCGGAACCGTGAAAGCGACATTCGATACATCGACGTCGGTCACGGGTATCGGAGAGAGGGCCTCGTCCTCTGCACGCTCCGCTGCGCCTTTTCGCACACCCTTTGGACACGGTCTTTTATACACGTCGAGGTTATGTAACCGAAATTGATTCGGCAAATGGATGTAGCCGGGGGACATGGTCCGCCATGTGAAAGGTAACCGATTTGGACACGCGTCGTGGACACTCCGGCACTGACGAGGGTATCGGACACGATACTCCTCTGCAAATTTAATACGCCTCCCCCCGCTCAATTTGCACGGTTTCGGTATTGCGCGGCGAAATGATAATATAATAGTTTAAAAAACCAACGACATATCGTTGTTCAATTGTCAAAGGGTTACATTTAAAAAATGATAGAGAATCTACAGTTGTGAATGTTTTGAAGCGACTGAGTTCGCACGAGCCGGCGGGTGCGAATTGTGACAAATTGTGAAACCCCCGGTCTCCGAGCATATTAAATTCGTGAATTAGCGAAACAATTGTATGGCGGGTCCCGCCGCAATTAAACTGTCCGGCAAGTTTTGATTTATGCCCGGGTCGGAGTCTATGATTACGAGGCCGGAATGAATAATTAGAAACACATTAAACCCGCTCGGGACACTCATTTACTGATCACACTGTAATCGATGCGTTCGTGACGTCACGTCTCTGGTGAACTTGATTCGCGAGCCCGAATTGTTGCGAATTCAGCGAAATGCCGAGTGATGGATGAGATAATATTAAGGTACCCATAAGTAATGTCGTTTTTTCGATGCGCCATCATTAAAATAGTCTCCTTCTGTCTGTTAGGCAATAAGGACGTGTGATATGTTCCTCTTGTGTAGGTGCTACCTGCTCGTGGCCTTTACGCAAAAAAACGGTTTCTTTATCCCTCTAACGACAATGAGGAGGACGAGTCCGTCGGAACAACATCTGCGGAGCTGTATACTTTTTCAATATCATTTGAAAAAAAAGCGACATAGGCTACGAAGGATATTTGCGAGATATACGTTAACATATTGGATGTCAGGAAATGCCGAAGATGGTTTAAAAAAATTAAATCTAGTGATTTGTGTTTGGAAAACGAGCCTCGAAGTGGACGACCCTTCCAGACGGACGAAGCAGCCGTGAATTCTGCAATCGAAGACGACCCGATGCTGACCATTGAAAAATTACCAGAAAAGGTCGGTACATCCTGTTCCAGTAATAGATACTAGAGGATCCTAAAGAAGTTAAAAAGATTAAAAAAGAAGGTGTTTGGGTCCCACACGCGTACACGCGCGACCTCATGTTGCGAAATTGACGTGTGAAAAAATTTAGGATCTTGGATGGGTCACCCTGTTGCATCCTCCATATTCGCCAGATCTCGCATCATCTGATTTTTACTTATTATGGAACAAGAGATTAAAATTTCAATTCCTTAGAAGAGGTGAATACAGCCCTTTCAGACTATTTTCAGTCAAAACCCGGAGAGTTTTACAAGAATGCCATGGATGATTTGAAAGAAAGGTAGCAGAAGATTATAGATAACATAGGGAATTGTTTTATATAAGAAAAATTGTTTAGGAATTTCATTGAAAAAACGACATTACTTATGGGTACCCCTAATAATACAGAGACAGATCGAAAACAATCGTTTATTCAAAGACAAAGATAAAGGATAGAAAATACAGGGGTAGAATTTAAAAAAAATGTTTTAAATTTTTTAATACGTCGCATTCGCTATAATTACTGTATCGCTGTTAATACTTAAATATTCCATAAATTGTGTAGGGAGGGGGCGATTAAAATATAAGAAAGGCGTTTATCGGGTGAGAGTCGACACACCTGAAGTTCCTGAAAAATGCAATATTAAATCGGCCGTTTAAAAATTCATTGCATAAACAAAGAGAATTTTTCGTGGAAGGCAAAACATTAGACGGCGCGGGAGCGAGGGCCCCGGGCCGCAGTATTATGGGGCGTTCAATAATTCAACGGGCACAAATCGACACTCGGATCGTTACACGTCGACCCATCGAAACTTCGGGGAATCCTCATTAATAAATCCTGCAGGGGCGGTTTGCGGCGAGGGACCGGGCCCGGCGCACGTGGGGGCGCATGTTGTTTGGGGGGCGACCGGAGGGGCCGAGACCGCAGGGGTCGCCCGACCGCCGGACAACCGTCCCACGTGAACTACTCATCTATAACTAAACTTGAGATCGGGAGGTATCACCGGCGCACTTTAATTTTCATGGATGGATGGGGCCGAGATGAAAGATTAATGGGTCGGGAGTTTTTGTCGGGGGATCGATATCGAATAGGTGTTTCGGCGGTGCGGAAGCGCCTCGGGAGAGGGTCGAGGTTTGCTGCGAGGTCCGGGTCCGCCAGGCCGCAGTTTGTAGCGGTGGGCGCTGCGGTCTGGCGGACTCGAGGGCCCCAGGTTCAAATCCCACCGCAGCCGCAGCGTGCGGCGGCCCCCGGACACGCTACAACTAATCCCTTCGGTCGGGCACCACGAAAACGACCTTCCGCCAGTCAAACACTACTGGCTAGGTAATCACGGCAACCAAATTTACAAAAAAAAGGATATAATTAATAATCCCTCGAAGAATCAACTCTGCAGTAAGAACATCTCAAAAACTGTAGACCCGGCATTACGGGGGGAACAATTTTTAATCAGCTGTCCTCCCTAGATCACATCCTTCACATGCTCGTGTGCTTTCTTTCAGACTGTAACCGTTGAGGAAAGCGTGACCCACATGTTGTGCGATCGGTCGTTAACGGTAGTCTGGGTTTTGGGACACATGTCCCATAAATAAGAATTTTGAATACTTTTGATCGATGACTGAAATTTGTATATGATGGAACTTAATTATTCTTAATTATACAAGCGAAGTTAAACAATTTCCTGGAGTAATTTTTAAAATTATGGAAACACTCTAAACAGCGCGAACCGTTTGAAAAGATCAAAGCCCTTTCACAGTCCAGAAAGCACTCAATCAATTCCGCACTAATTGACGTTGAACGAAAATTGCCAACGCTAAACCTAAACGTGTCGGTTTTCATTACCGAATGCGGATAAACAGCGTAATGCATAATGGCCATGTCGAACGGTTGCCTATTTATTACTTATTTGAACGGGGATATACCACGTATCCATGTTTATCCCGGATACCAGACACACTATGGGACGGTTCCGGCAGCAGGCGGCGGGAACAGTCAGACCGGTCGCCACCCCCCACCCCCCGATAATTGGTGTTTAATTAACAATCGATGTGGCGCGAACCGATCCCCGTGTCACCGCACTTCGCCGAATTAGAACTGTCCGATCCGATCCTAATTTGCGAAATGGAATTTGGCGCGCCGAATTTGATTCAGATAAACCGAGAGCGAAGAAACGCGAACAGGATAATTAGCCGAAAGATTCAAAAGCTTACCTCCCCCGAAAGGTAAGAGCGTGGCTTTCACGATAAATAACCTCCCCGACATCGCTCCCGCGCCACATAATTCCTCACTTAACCCATCCTCCCGCCGGGGCCCCGTGCGACCCCAAACACACCCTCTCTTTCTCCGGTCCTCCCCAGTCTTGGTTAAATTCTAACCGTTAACCACACGGCAGGGTTTCAAGATAAGCCAGTGATCTCTCAAGTTTACCGTGTCACGTGACCCGAAAGTGAACTTCAGTTGACTCCTGCGTGACGTCACGTGACCCGTCAGATGTCATTCTTCCGAAGACCCCCCACCCCCTTGCTATGCCGATACTAAGAAAGATTTCACGGATAGGATATTTCTTTGTTCGCCGATATCGCCGCGATCAATCCGCGCAACTACCCACCCCGACTGTCGACGGAACTCATTGGCGCCGACGTGTTAATATGATATTTTTAGGAATCCCGAGTGTTAATAAATAAGAAGAGCCGAAAGCGTGTGGGGGGGTTATGCTAGTAATCCGTTGCGGACGTCGCCCGGACAAACAAATAGGGCCCACATTTTGAAGGGGCCTCTCAGTTTGTGCGCAAACAGTCCTGGGTCGGCCCGGTGGCCCACACTGCACATTGTTGACTCGGGGCGCGACTATTTGTGTTTGTTTAGGGCCGGGTGCAGGGCCCCCGGTCTTCGCCACACCCCCTCCAGCGCGAGTTACGCCGCGGCTATTTGACCGATGCCAGATTTGAGAGCCAGCAATCAATGGCTTTAAGGCCCGGATGAAAATCGCCATTTAATAATTATTATGCCGAGTACCATTCCCGAGCGGCGTGTAGCGTAGGAAGCGATGGCTGCTGTTAGCGCTCCCTTGTTTGCCTCCTGCTGATGTATGCCGAACGTGTGGATGTAATCAGAAGAGGTCGAGTCTATTCTCCGAGAAGCGCTGTTTACACTACCCGTCTCCATTACACGGTAACCGATATTCCCGACCTCCTCGCTCTTTTTCTCCCGGCGAAAAATGAGAATAAGAAATGAGGTGAGAACGAGGAGCGAGAAGGTAATTACAGATTCCGCCGTTTTCGTGCGGACGGTTTGAACAGCTTTGCAGAAAAACAGAGGCGGCTGAGCAAACAGCGCCCGCTTCTTGGAGGAGTCTCCTCCCGCCGGCGCCCCCCGGGAACCCCCTGACACCCCAGCAGTACCAACAGAGTCGGTAAACACGGGCCGGCTGTTGACATAGCTGTTCCAGGCAGAGCGGCCGCTTTGGATTGCGGAGTTTTGCATATTTACTGTTTGTACAAATTGGCAAATATGCTTCTGCCGGAGAGCACCAGACATCTGTATAAAAGTGTGCGGCGGGCGAACATTGTTTTTGGATCGTCACGCTTTTACTTCTGCAGGCTGTTCTGCGAGAGAGGATCTGGACCGAGTCATGCGTTGCAAATTAACTGCATGTTTGGGATTAGCGGACACGTGGTGGACGTAATCCCCCGTCGGATTGTAATGATATATTTAAATATAATTTTATATAATTATTTTAGGCTTGTATGTACTTGTTGCCCGCAGAGTAGGCAGTCTACACTCGTAGCGCAAATAATAAATTTAAACGGTTGCCCACCCCACGCTCCGTTTCCCTTTCGAAATAACGGGTGTTGGGTGTTTGGGGGGTGGTTGGTTGGTTGTGAAAACGAGCGCGCCAACTAACAACTTGTAATTAGCTGGAGATTAAGGGCAGCCCCGAGGAGCGATGGGGAAGCGAGAGGGTGTGAGCCGATACACCCCTGGACGCGGCAAACAATGAACAATCAGAACCAACTGTCAACTTGTACAATTACTTCCGTCCCTCATCCTAACGGGGCCAAATACTCATACCCGTTCAATTTTAAAATGGCATGATCCGATCCTCCCATTTTCACCTATGTGTGCGGCGTATATCAAGGGAGATAAGGGGACGTTCGGCCCTTAACCCTTCTCAGCATTTGGATCCCGTCTTAAGGGTGTAATAGAAAATTTAAATATGTACTTTATGACCGGAGTCGTCAGCCATTTCCCCAATTCGACATGTGAAATGCCACGTAGGTTAAAATTTTCTTCGGGAAAAAGCGCCGTCATATATATAACAATTGTTCAAAAATTATCCCCCAGAAAATCCTGAATAGGTCCCACAATGGATAAGCACAAAACAATCATACAAAGACCGCCGACACGATTTAATCTGGGGGCCGCATCGCGCCGGCAAAATAATTGTGGCGGAATCTCTTAAGTGTTTTTCCTCAGTTTATAGAGAGAGAGAACGCAAACACACGGAGAGAGGGAGATCGAGTGAGCGGGGAGTTTATCTGTAAACTACGGAGGCATCTTTCGGTAATTACAATCTTAATTAGTCACCCCGACGCCGAGCGTCTAACCGACCCCCGGCGCCCCCCTCCGAGTGATAAAGGCCCCGGGGTGGCAGGGGCGGTAGGGTTGTTTATCGTGTTAGCAGATGCTTAAGTGAGTAGGAGCAGGCAACGTGTGACTTGAGTAACTTATTCAATCGATTCTGTGTAATACCCTATGAGACATTACACCCGCGCACGCATATATTACAAGCGTGCTGGGGGACCGTCTGCGCGCAGAGTGTTGATGTTAATTGTATGTTAATTGAGGTAAAATCCACTACAAGACGATAATTGGGGACGAGACGTCGATCAAGTCGATCGGCGCCGAACTCCCACCGCGATCGACGGACGTGTTAAAGGGCGAACAAACGCATCTTCTCGTAAAATATGAACGCTCTTAAACGTAACGCCTCCATTCATAATAGAGATGCAATATAGATCCTCTAATTGAGAGCGGTGGCAACCGTGTGATGAAATTTCCAACTGCGATGTGACACAACCCTTTGTTATACAGTACACGCCCAATTTATTATACAAATGAATGACGTTGTTGTAGGCAAGGGGGGGAGAGTGGCAGAGAGCCAGAATCTGCCAAGTTCTGTCAAATTAAGTGAATTTATACCGGCGCCAATTCGCAAGGACGTCAACTTAGTGACTTAATTTTTACAGGTAAAGAGCGGAAAGTGATGACAATTTTTTCGTTGTATTATAAATTATAGTACACGAGTTTTTCATCATTGCTTTTCGCTCTACATTATATTTACCACGATTCAACTATTCTCGGTTGCCGAGGGCGTATTGGGCGAGTGTGAAATATTAATTAGCGCAGCTCAGAACAAACACGAGAACAAAGTAGCCAATGTAAACACGCAAGATTTGCTCGCAGGGTGGAAGGCAGGAGAACCTGTTTGCCTTCTTGGTCCCAAACTCGCGCGCCTTAATATTATAAACATATTTGCTCTGCCGATTCTGTATACAATTTTTTTTCTTCTCCGGCGTGGGATTCTGGTCCCTTTTTCGGTGTTATTTGTAATAAAAATGTTATGTCGGGTTTATTTCGGTCTCGCAATTGCGGCGCTTGGACTACGTGTTCGCCGGGCCACATTACGTTTTATAAGCTCAGGGCTCCGAGGGCTTATTGCTGGCTCATGTATTTACCCAGGTCTTCTGGCACCCTTGTGAAATGAGTATTGAGGATAACAAACGACCCGGGGGCAGAATCACTCGCCAGAGATTGATATACAAGTACCTTCGACGAGAATAATTCCCGGGCACTTGTTTCATGATATAGAAAAAAAAGCGTATTTTTTTCAAAAAAAACTATCATCGCTTTACGACTGCGTTAAAAAAGCGATTCCATCCGAGATTATTCAAATTTTGATACTGCCGGCTTTATACAGCCATTACGGCAGACCTTCCGCAACGTGTTAACTCCTGATACGAGGCTGTAAAAAATGTTATGTGAGGGCATTACTCACAATCTGTTTATGGGTTAGGGCAAAGGGAGATAATGGACACGCGCGAGGAAATAGATAAAACTTAGCGGGATGGGCATTCGGACCGAGCGTTCGTTCAGCTCGAAAACCGCAAACGTACAAGGTCTAAAGACCCTTTTAATAACTCCTTCCTACTTGGAATTAGATGTTAGGGGATTATTTAACCCTCTTGACGGCGGTGGTGTGGGACGGTGGCGGAATGGTTGCAAACCGGGGGAGAGAAAAAATCGGCAAGAAAACCCGGAGGGATTCTGAATTCGCGAGCAAGAAGTAATGGGGGCGAAGATAATGGAATTGGTTTTATAGTGCGGATTGAATAGAATCAAAAGCATTATACTGAGCAGAAGTTAGTATATTATATCATGCTCATTTCTTATATACTGAAAATGTAAAATGCGAAGTAGAACGTTAAGAAAAAGTCTTTGAAATGTTATCCCAGTAAAAGCAACCAACCATGGAGTTCCAAACGCACAAATATATGTATTTAATAGGCTGAACAATCTTAGAAGGATAAATCCATACTTATGCATATAAATCAATGGTACTCAAAGTGGTCCATACGAACCCCCAAGGGTTCATACCGTCGTTTTGGACGACAATATTAGTTTATGCCGAGGGCTCCATGGGACAAAATAGTTTAGAAACCTATGACTACCTATCAGTGGCGCATGGACGTCATCCGGCGCCTGTGTTCAGAATTTTAATTGGGATCCTTATACCCCCTTCCTCTACAATAAAAAAAACATTTTATGAAGAAGAGTTTAACGATTTTAAGAATAATGAATTAATATTTAATATTTTCGATTTTTTTCCCTTTTGGCGCATCTAATCTTCCGGCGCCTGTGTGCGCCGCACAATCTGGTCATTTGGACAGCGCGCCTATAATAATAAGGAGTTTGAACATGACTAAGACAAATGATGCTTAGAATTGAGAATAATTAAAGGAACTTATTTTGCCTGTCATCTTTGAGATTGCAAAGTACTTAATTGACTATATTGCATATGAATTGTACGTTCTGGCATGTCAGTTACGTTCAAACGAAACAGTTTTGGGGGGAATTTTTGAGTTCGAAACCACGGAATTCAAACCCCATTAGCGTATCCCAAACCGCCTCACTCTAATTTCGCTCGAGACAATTAATAACTGAAATTATCCGCTAAGCACCGCTAACCCTGCCCGTCCCTGCGAGGACGTTAGCATTAATTTTGAACCGGCTCAGGTATTTCGGTCCACGGTCGCGGTTCCACCCGAAAAGGTAACTAAATATGTAACTTGTTAACCCTCCAGGTATGTGCGGTCTGTGTAACCCGACCCGGATCCCACCCCCATCTCGACAGGGCACAAGCGGCACAACAGTCAATTAAGTGTTAATACCCCGACTCCCCCCGCCGCGACCCGCCCCCCACCTGCCACAGGGTTGCCGTGCGTAATAACTGAATTAATATTCAGGGGGCGCAAGTGGCTCGAGATGCTGAAACTTCAGCCATACGACGGTTAAGTGACACGGAAGACGTGCGTGGATGGTAAGCCGCCAGATAAATCTGTCTGTGGGTGTGTTATTAAATTTCTGCAATTAAAATACGCTCTGGCAACACTGTCGTTCGCGTGCGGCGCTGGGGAAAATTAACCCCACGAATCGCGCCTCATGGGGGGCAAACGCGAAAGGGGAACTAAGCGCACCGTCATATTTTCGGTTGATTATTTTATTTTAATAATATTTTTGGGCTGCAGCGTCCACATGGGTCCACTGTCCGGAGTAATAATAATAAATTAAATGTACACGCTTTTGACAAGCAGGCGCCGAACAGCCCAAGCCGCAAGCAGACCGCGATGGGGGCGCGGGGGGCGCCGGACCGCGGACTTGCGGCCGCCCCCGGCCCCCGCACATTTGCGGTCGCGCCCCTCGCCTCTGCTTCCCCGCCGCCGCCGCCGCCGGGGCCCCCAACACCACCGGAAATACTCGTGCTATGATTAAACGACATACCATCCGTGCTCGTATCCCGCGATAATGAAGGTCGAGCGAAAATAACATGTACAGCGGCAACCGCATGAGCTGTCTAAGAAATAACAAAGATAACCGAATAATAAATTCGTTACTTATTGTTCATGTTCCCTTTTCTTTCGCATACACGATCGATTCGAACTCGTGCCACGTTTTTAAGTGCATTGATGAATCTTTTTTTTCAGCTTTCACACATACTGCCGTCCATGTTGGGACACGTACGCCAGAATGCGGATTTTGGGAGATAACGTTAATGAAATAAAGCAATGAAAATTCGACAGTTACAAAACTGCTGTTTGCTTTGCTCCAGCCAGAGTACAAGAGCACACTGAAATGAAAACGTGGAAAAACAGGCTTTCCGCACACATTGGAAAATCATCACAGCGGTCGTCAACAGAATTTATCATAATTACAAAAAATAATTCATTGATAAATTAAACATTCATTCGTACTACACACACATTTCTAGAAAATTTACTATGAATAATTTTAATTTATGAATAATACAAATTAAATTATTGTGACTAAGAAATTGTTTTTTTTAAAGATGTATATGACATCTCTAGTGATTCTAACGATTCTAAAATCTTCTCATACAGAAATCATTGTATTGACGTGAAGTATAAGTAGTATAAAGATGAATTAAAGACGTTCAGTCTATAATTTTTCTTATTTTTACGAAAAGCGAGTATAAAATCATCGGAAAGAGGTCATCTTTAAATAATAAAAGACATAAAAATAATTTTCCCCTTAAGCTCGTGCATTTCCCCATTCTAGGGCGTATTTTATCATTTTTCATAAATAGTATTAATCTAAATTATACTTTATTACGACCATACCACTTTAAAAATCATGGAAATCAGCTTTTATAGAATTATAAAAAATATTTTGAGATGATATATGATGATATATCGACTCTGGGGTATAAAATAGGGTATTAAATCGTTTCCTTAGCCGACTAAATACCTGTCGTACATTTTAAAAATTTCCAATGTTAATGTATCAATCCCAAAGCTCTTCTAATGTAATCCTCATCTATTTTATTTAATGATAAAATATTAAAATAATAACAAAAAAAATAAGAAAACTTCCTTTGGTTATACCTCTCTATTTAAACGTATAAACGTATAATGATTTAAACAAAAATTGAAATTATTAAATATACAATTATTATGTTTGGTTTGGCAAACTCTGCATTGACCAAATACGCTTTTTTATCCCCAACGATAGCACAAGCGAAAACCCACACAGGGACGGATTCGTATTTGAATTTGATGTTTACACTGGCTGCCATAGCTTTTAATGCAATAAAACAACTGAGAGAAAAAATGTTACAAACAGGTTATATTTGCACACTGGGGGGGTGGGCCGGGGGGCTACTTTTTACCCCATAAATGTGCGAGGGTAATTCAAAACCCCACCGACGCGGCACATCGTTAGTTGAATAAACAGGCGTAATTTTGTTTGAAATGAGTAACGATAAAAAAACCTGATGGCAATATTAAAAACGCGGACTCGAAATCAAATTACACGTGAAAATAGAGGCCGGCCCCGTATAATTATGGTCGAAATATACGGCGCATTCGAAAATCGTGAACAAGATATACCGCCGCAAAACAACGCGCTCCATACACGAATTGCTGAAATAAAAAATATGTAAAAAAGCTCGCGGATATTCCTGAAATAAAAAAAAGGATAGAAAAAATACATGAATAAATCTGAACAGCTTGTACTCTACGCCCCTGTACGCGTTACGTACAAAGCGGTGAATTGTGGATACGTTGTTATATTAGATTATAACAGTAGCGCTGCGTGGGATTTCTACATGAGAGAAAATAAAGGATAAAAATTTCTTCATAAAAGATAATCCTGGACGGTTTTTAGGACTGAATCATATTTTCTACAGTTCTCAAACAAATCAAATCAGATTTTTTTAATTTCACGGCGTAAATGATTGTCCAAATTGTTGTTGTGTGGGTACACTTGTCCTACACGTTACCTGGCATTGGTAGCCATATTAGATACTAACTTTATTATTGACTCTCAAAAACAAGAACGGTTTTTGTATGCACAACAAATTTTTACTCGTGGAAAAAAATTTTGGTCAAAAATAACATTGTAATAATGCATCAGCCTCTATATTCGACATTCCAATATTGAGGCGACAAAGACGGAAGGATTTGGTGAACTCTGCGATTTTTTAATTCTTTTTTAAACATTTTTCTGACAACATAAGCCACTGAGACATCTTCCTATTCACGAAGATGAAAAAAGATATAAACAATGACATTTTGGCAAGAGAATAAAAACAGAATCCCAGGAAAATTAATTCCAGGAGATAGTAAAAAGTACTGGTGAATAATGGTATTTGATGAGAACTATAGTCAACCCTCCTATAACAAATAAATAGGAACTATGTTATACAAACTTACGTTATAGAAGACAAGACATACAAAATTTGGTGAAATGTCTGTTTAATTTAATTTCGTTAATTCAATTATTTTCGCTAATTAAACCCCCCCTATAACGCACACTCCTATAACGTTCCCCCCTATAACGTTTACGTCGGTTTTTTCCTATAACGTATTTTTTTTAAAACGCTAATGAGAATTTTCATAAAAATATTTTATAAAATCAACTAATAAAATATCGCGTTGATCTTCCCTGCCCGCAAGTTGCGTGAAGATTACGTCAGTCAAAATACGAAAGGATGTCGCTCATCGCGCGAGTCAAGTCATTAGCGCTAATTAACACGTAAAAATAAAAAATTCTTAACCCCCTATAACGTAGTACCTATCTTGACGTTATAGGGGGGTTTAATGTGAATAAATTCAGAATTTTCGTGTAAAATTAAGTTCATATTTTTATTCATTGCAGTAAACCTTACAATAACGCGGTTTTTTATAACAAGTTCTATAGTACCTTCTAGAACAGGGATGGCGAACCTTTTTGCCAAGTAGACCAAATTTGATATTTTTTTTATTAATCCATGTGGCGGGTCACATAGGTTGAGTAATTAAAGTAATTATAAATAGAGGCTTACAAGTTTTATTAACATTACAATTTACAAGCAAAATTTCAATGAACTTTTTATACTTCTCCAACCCTAATCAGTTATAGAATCTAGAACGTAGAAATCGAATTAAATAAAGTCAAATTACGTATTCGTCCGCCTTATTTTAAGAGTGCCTTTGGTTTCTATAACGTTGTTCCGGTTTTTTCGTTATAGAAGGGCTAACTGTATATATTTTTCAACATAATTAGGGTGTGTTTGTTCGTTCAGAAGTGATCAAGTATTTAAATTAATATTCAATGCTATATTATATATAGATTTTTTTGATAAAAACCTTCTATAGCTTAAATTCATTGGCAAAAATTATTCAAAAGAAATCTAGGGCCGGCCCTGCGCCTTCCGCCTATTTTTTGCGGTGAGACGGATCGATATTTGCTAATCAAATTGCCAGGGCATCTCCACCACTGCTTTGGTCGCACCAGCTTTTTGCTAGGGAGATTGTATTCCACAGTCGAGAACGTTTCCCCCACGACAAAAAGGCCAATACGCCATTGATAAGACCCCAGCTTGCTCAATCACACGGCCAGGGGGATGATCCGACGGCTTCGCACCCCGATCAGATCATCCCCCGAATTGAGCGACCACTTGTGGTATTCAATATAAATGTTTGAGAGACGTTTGAGAACCGCTCGCCGGACTGCAAACGGCAAGAGTTCCCCGCCCGATGCATTCATTACCCGCGCGCGCTTCTCTTTTTTTTGCGCCAGAGTGCAAAGCTAGCTGCATTTTTTGCAGTTCCACGCGGTCATCCCTCTCGTGCCCTTCTCCCAGCCCCACCCTATGGCCGACACGTATTTCCACTTTGTCCGAACATACATACACGCGGAGTGGGCCACTCCACCCGGGGCAAATACATACCACCTCAATGAATCCGACCCGTGTTTGTTCACGGAGAATCCATTTTTATGGGCCTCGTTTCGAAGGCGCGCCCCTGCTGCCCTTTGAACGGGGCACTATTTCAGCGGGCGCATAAAAGAGGCCGGCTGCACTTTGAGCCGGAGCTGGCTGCAGCGCCGATTGCACATATTTGCAATGTTTTCATCGCGTTTTTCATCCGTCGGGACATCAATTGTGGGATAATACGGGATCGGCATAAATCAAATGTAGCAAACTTCGGTTCAGGGACCCGCGAATGGGGATGAAAGGCAGCGTGCACCAATGCATGTAAACCTACCCACGACTCTTTATATGGCAATATTGTGCTATAGATCAGCGGTCGGGAAACGTTAACAAGACGAAAATGCAGAATAGCTTACTCATAATAAAGAGTACTGAATGACAATTTTGCTGGAAGACGAACGGAGCGTAGAGTAATACTTAGACTTAAAGTGAAACCTTTATGTTAGCTCTAAGCTGAATAAATAAACATCGGGTAGTTCTAACAATGTCGCCTGAATTTGGTCGATTTTTAAAACCTTCGCAATAAGTTTTTACATTTGATGAAAAAGGTATAGTGATAAAAATTTGACGAGTGGTGACTAATATTGAATCAAATGAATATAAAAATTCCGTTAGTCATTGTAGATTATTCATTAATTTTTCTTCTGATTTTATTAGATAACTTGACCGTTTGCCTACTGGAATATTATATATCTAGCTGAAAGCTGATGAAGAAATCGGTATGATGTAATAGAAGCCGGCGTTATAGAAGCCAATGCATCCTTACAAAATTTGGAAATGATTTTTATTTTGAAAATTGAACAAAATCAACACATATATAATTTTTCCATTTGCATATTTTAAGTGTCTTAATTTATTTTTTTGTTATATGTTAAAGAAAAGTGCGGTATAGCATTGAGCGTTATAGGAGGGTTTAGTGAATAAACGCAAATGAGCGGTTAGATCACACACCACATGAACAAAATAATAGGATAGATTTTATGCGAAATACTCTCGAGAATATCTCCATTGGGAATATTTTTTTCAGATAAACAAATGTGTTTATTTCCAAACAAGAAAACTGAGGAAACATTTATGACTGATATTTTTGAACCCGTCTCCCATTTTTATATGTCGACTGTGTTATTTTATATTTTTAATAGGTTTTTATACGCTGTAGTATCTGAACCGTATCTACTGTGAAAAAAGAAAATCGCAAGTAGTTGCGAATTCCAAAGATCCAATTTAAATTTGAATGAAGTGACTGCATACTTTATTCGAGCAATACCAAGATTTCTGGATTGCATTCCTGAGTGTCGACAATACCCATGGTCAAATGTTTGTCACAAATCGGGTATAGCTGAAATTAGTTAAATTCTTGATGCGTTTAGTCGCACTGCACTGGCACGTACCGCAGGCCACAAACTGCGGTACAGATTGCGGTTTGGTGGTGCAATCATATCCGATACAATTATACCCCATTAGGGTGACGGTAATACTGGCCGGTCAGGCGCGCATCCCCACGTGCCCGGCGGACACGTGGGGATGAGGGGAGGAGGCAGTGTACAGCTTATCGGCCATTGTCGCAGTTCAAGTATCAATTACCAGCTGTCAGACTGCACCAAGATTCCCCACAGATGTCACCGCGGTCGCATTTTTGTTATGTGCCCGGGACGCAATTTCGGGCGACAGAAAAAATTAATCTCACCCCTCGGCGATTTTAACAGGTCTCCTCTGCTCGATTACACACAGCAGTGCGCTCGCCGGCGTCGTAACAATGACAAAACGAAACAAAGAGTAATCCTCGCGGGCGGAGGTGTGCAAAATAATAAAATAACGCGAAGGTTGGGAATAACCCCGAGAAATGTACAAAGCGTGGAATGAGCTATATGGCGAAAGGGAGGATAAACATTATCCCGTGCAAAAAAATTAAAACAGAGGTTTAAAAACAAAGCGATTGCGGCGACGGTCACTTTTGCGGTGTTCGCTTTGGTTTGCGCGGACATTAGGGCGGATTCGACATTGTGCCTGATTTTAAGGATGTTTTAATTAATTTAAAAAAAACCAATTGTATTTTATATAGTCTAAACTTTGTGATTTATTATTCCTATTAATTCACTGAGTGGTTTCCTTTTTTCATTTAGTTTCCTTAAAAAGTAGGGACGTATAGTGCAGTGATTTCCCTCTACCTCACACCATTGTCCAACAGCGTCACTTAGAATTATCCGAATACTATCCAGTAACGATTAACAAGACAATCATACAGTAGCGGATTTATATGGATGTTTATGATAATGAAACATCGTGCCTCCGATCATTGGGGGCCCTTACCTCCGAACCTTATTCATTATTTTATACAAGTTATTTGTATTCAGTTTTACTTCTAGGACAAGATAAACTCTATAAATCTATAATTCATTTAATCATTTACAGACAACCTATAACCCCTCCCCCCTCCCTAATTATATATGCTACTAAATTGTAATTAATATGAGGCCCCAAAAGATGACCATCCATCCGCCAGTGCAATTATACTAAGATTGTTTAAAACTTTAACCCGTTCAACTCTATCCACTTTTAGTAGAACCTATGAGTTACTCTCATTTTATATTTTTATACAAATTTATTATACGAGATATTCATTGGGGAAAAGAATAAAAAGCATCTATAGCAGGGGTGAGCAACCCGCAGCACGCGGGTTTTACATTGTAACTTTTAAAATTCCTGCAGTGTCAGGCAGCCTCATTCTACCATAGGCGTAATCATATACTTTTTAATAATATTTTTATTAAAAATGTGCCGAAGAGGTCTATTTAGGACCACAATATTTGATTTTTCTCGAATAACTATTTTAATCATTTCCACTTTGTGGAAAGAATGAAAAGGGGCCAGAGGTATTGGCCTAAAAGATTTTTAAGCAAAAATATTGTACTACGTTTTTAACTGAATTTATTTTAAAAAAAATGAGATATCAGATCAAACCCCGTCTAAAAAAGTATAAATAATAAATATTATAAGTAATCATTGACAAAAATAAAAACCACAATACTCGCTTCTGTAGCCACGTTTTGTAGCCAATGTTTCTTCCGCTCGCATCCAGCACTATGTGCCAAGAGCGATTGAAACGTATACTAGTGACACGTGCTGAGAGAATTTGGCAGTCGGTCTACCGGCGGCATGTCCTCAGTCTGCGACGGAATATCGTCGGGTGTGCGTTTCATTTACGCGTCATATTAATAGTAGAAAAATCCAAAACATGACCAAATTTTGAAGTATATGAATAACTATCCGTTTCTTAGAAAAATATCATCATTATCTTGACTTAAAATGCTTGGTTCTATTTTCCATTATAAATAGACTCCCTTCGGACTATGCATATGGTTTCAAGCCGCCATGCCAGATCGATCACTAAGTATTTTATTTCTGTATTTTTTGTTAATATTGAGATATATTGAGTTTATTATTCAGTGTTTGTATTATCATAAGTTTCTTGCATGCGGCCCGCATAACATTTTTAAATTGGTATCTGGCCTGTTGTTAAAATATGTTGTTCATCCCTGATCTATAGGGTTAGATCCGATATGCGTTAATTTTTTTTTTTTTTAAATTAAAAATGGATTTTAATGACTAAGGGGATTTTTAGACGTTTTGATGTTTTTGTGAGATGACGACGTTGACAACGATTACAATTTCATTCGCTATGTGTATGTATTGGGAACAAAAACATTGTCCCGTATGCTCCCCCACGTGTTCGACACGTTTTAAGAAAATAAAATACATTTTATTTTTTCTGTAACTTGCAAAGACCACGCGCGCGGTATCAGGCACCCAAACCCCCGTGACCCAAATCGCCGGCATAATAATAAAACCGGTGAACAGGGTTTCGGGAAGGGTTGCGAACCGGGAGTGGGAGGGGAATGGGGACAAGCGATGTTGACACAGACAATTCGCGTCAGAGGAAATGAATTTTAACACTCAAACGACACGGGGGTGTGGGGCGACACATGTGCCAAAAAAGCGGTGTAACTTGACAGATTTATGGGCGGGGGAGATTCAGGGTTGAATAGTAAATACATGGCGGCGATTAAATCGCTCGGGACCAAGGATGATATTTAAAAAAAATATATACACATATCAAACATTCAGATCATCCGCATTATCCCATTACGCGTTTACGGCATCGTGCGATGGGAATAAGAATTCCCAAATATCATTCGCATTAACATGACATATCACTTTATGTGCACGGCCGTCTGTAACAATTTTATGCGCCATCAAACCCGGCGAACACTAAAACCGGCCATCGCGCAAAAACATAAATGTTGGGTAACAAAAAAAAACAAAAAAAAATGGGGAGAGGCCGCAAACCTGAGAGCGATGTCGCAGAGACACACAATATTTAACCCGCCGGCGATAAATTACTTTTACACATCCCCGGTATTCGATTCGTGCGAAGTGGGTGTGAGAGGCGGACGGAGATGGGGGTGCGGTACCACCCGAACGCTCACTCCCACCCCGCTCCCCGACGCCACTCTGTTCCGACACTTCTGTTCCAATTATATGTTTGCCTCAACTCTATTACGTCGCGGTCAATTTAGGGTTCAACACTTTCAAGAATCACACAATGGGGGTAATTTTAACCCGATAAAACCGGAATCGATCGCTGAAATTTAAAATATGGCGATCGTGCGCGATATTGACGATAATGACGGCGATTATTCAATTACGTTGTGACTGCGAAACAGAGCCATTATAAAAATTCATCGGCAGCCAAAGGGTTACGTGCGAGGGAGACGATCGACCGAGGAACACACGTGCTAACTGCCGTCCTCGCCTGCGGCTCTGCGGCGTTTGCAGAGTCGCGTGCCACCTGGCTCTTTGATCTCGCCGTATTTAATTTAAAATGCAGAAAAAAAATATGCAAAAATCAATTTGCGACCGTTCCAAATATGACGCCATACTGTGCGAGTACGCGTTGATGGTTTAATCTATACACGAGTGCATGCGGCGATAAAATACCGTATTTTATGTTTGGCGAGGGTAAGTAGACATCACGCTACCCCCTACCCTACCATCAGTTCCCCTTTTAAATAAAACAATTCGGTTGCGCTTTATTCATCCCACCCTCGTGCGAATCCGCCACCCCTATCCCTCGTAACCCCTGCCCGAGGGGTTCGCAACGAAAGCCAGAAGGTACAACATTGAGGGAAACATAAATTTATTATTGTACACGGGGGGAATCACGCTACGTTTAGCGAATAAAAAAATATATATTCACAGAATCGGTCCGAAATCATGCGCGCGCGCATCTCGCCAATATATATAGATACGACGCAAAATCCGAGATGCGGGCCACCGTACCACCCTGGCACTTCGCTTCGGGGGGAGATTGTGAGAAGGGCGTTCAGCCGGCCGCGTCAATAGTCCCCCAAGTCCCTAGACCCATTCAACTTCCACAACAGTCCACTCGTAGATTGAAGGGCGCGACAGGGGTTAAAAACAAGGGAAGTCTCCATTGTGTGCGTGGGGCAAATGTTCGCATCCCCAGTAATTGATGAAAATATTACGGCGAAATTCTAGCACCGAAGAGAGACTGCCCAGAAGAACATTATTAAAAAGAATATTAATCAAATATGAACAGGTGGGCCGCATACGATTCATCCAAAAAAAAACACACAGAGGGGGATTTATATACATACATTCGATATCCACCCCTGAAAAATGACAATTAGGAATAATGCTGAAATCATATTTATTTCAACCCTCGGAAACATTCGTGTCAATATAATGTCAGGGCAGTGCATAACATGGGGTGTATCCATTTCTATTCTTTAATATTAGATAGATTGACAGACAACCGGTATAGAAGCGGATAATTGACTCTGTCCAAAAATATATTTTATAATATAATTATTTATTTTTCGTTTAATCAAAGATTGGGGGGTAATTCCGTTTAAATTGGCGCAAAACACGATTTCGATATTTCGGGGCGGGAGCGAGATGTGAACATTTCGTTTGCGTTTCGGCGAGAGGGACGCCGAACCCCGACACAAAGGGTGGAAAACCCTTTGGTGAATAAATTCATATAATTTTGTTCGGGGGCTCCGATAACCGCAACAGTGACCGTGTAAACAGGAATAAATAATGACACTTTGGGATATTGTTTTGTGTGTGGCCATGTGGAGCACTTGTGGATCCAAATGAAATGTAAATTCGGCCACCGGACCCCTAATCCGATCCGCATGTGTGGAAAATTTGGAAATCAAATTTTGCGATCGCGCCTGCGAAAACACGACAGATGCCGCGATGAATATTGATATAAAGCATAGGTTTAAAAGATATTTTTCCCCATGGGCGTGTTATTTTTTTTCCGTGGACCCTCCCCTCCCTTGCTTGTTTAAAATATTTTTTCGAAAAAAAATTATGTTTGACTGAAAACTGAAATTTTCGTCCAATGAAAATAAGTGAAAGCTGATATTTTCGCCTATACCACATAGGAGCTGGTGGAAAAAAACTAATTTCCAATACGTCTGGATATAGAAGTTCAAAGGGTTAAATCTCCGCCTTCAATGATTTGCAACCGATTTCTCTTTTTCATAAGATGATTGGCAACCTCGCTATGACCCCTTTCGACGAGTTATGAAGATAGGAAAGCTATCATAAACTTTCTTGCGGTAGCCTATAATGCGGGATAAGCAACAAGAATATATTTCTGAAGCCAGAACTGCTGATAATCCTTTCTAAACTGCACTTCTTATGTTAAGTGTCGTTCGTCGTCAAGTTCTTCGTTTCCCATTTTTTCTCCTTGACATGAGACCACTGACAAACGCAATGGATCTTTGGGAACTTTGGGAATCAACGATATAAAGCGTCGATGTAGCCCCTGCGTCCGATGCCGCGACTTCAAGACGGATGACATTGCTAGAAACAGTCGTTTCTCACGCACGGCTCGACAATGCGAAACAGTTAAACACGATAAACGGTCTTCCTCACAACATCATCGTGTGATTTAACAACGAGCGAATTTATGATTCAAAGCGTTCACGTATCGTGATGAAATGTTGTGCGGATCGAATGTGGGAAACAATGCAAATGAAGGCCTCGATCGTAAATCTCGTCTGCATTGTGCTCTGGAAACGATTAGCGCTTAAATTTGATTCAATTCGTTGTAGCGCATCTGCAACAAAAGGCCGTGGAGGACCTCGAATCCGATCTGCGCGTGCGCCGTTGCGGGAGACTCTACGAAGACTTCTACGGTCACTCCGTTCGAAAATACATCGAAAAAAATAATGTCAATGTCAATTATTTATTAATGAGGGCGCACCCCCTCCGAAAACCCTGTTTATGTAAAACTGCGCCCCCAAAGCTTATCATTTATAACGCACATGCTAATAAAATGGTAAACGCCGAAGCAGAATAATAGCCGGAACAAATTTATTCCCCCCGACGATTTGCCCATCAACCCTAATGTGACTGCGCCGGGGGGGGGGGTCGACGATGCCCCATCCGACACGCACACAATTATTATTATTGTCATCATAACTGAAAAATATATATATACAATATAAATGATACAATTTTAAAAATCAGCCCCGGGGTAAAAATTTCTCTTCATCAAACGCCAGAGGGGGCGATGCACAATGTATTTGAGACTTATGGGTCTTTGATCACACCTGGCATGAAAAGCGGCCACCCCTCGCTAAACAAATACGGGGTAGATAGCAAAACGACGGCCGGTACTTGATGGGGTATCTAAATCCCTCATCCCCCAAAGCGTATTTCATTATATCGGGGACCATGTGCTCGAATCAAATTTAAATATAATAAATTAAAATGTAAGCTTACCTGTTTATGCATTTCCACATTGAGTCCATATGACATTTCGTAATACTGTAAAATAAAAATAAATTAATACACAGGTAAATATATATTTTATTTCAATATTCGATTCGATTCGGGGGTCGAATTGGTACGGAGCGCAACGCCGCGCCGGTTTCGAAAATACACGGACGATCTCGTGATATTTTCATCCATTTCGAGCCCCGATTCATTTATATAATACACAATAAAAGCCAATAAATGTTAAACTACAAAAGCAACATGCATGGATTTGTAATGGGGATCGTTCAACACGAAATAAAATTCGAAACGATGATTTCGTGTTGAATAATTTCCACTGTTTGTTACACTAATTTCTAGATATACGAAAACACACGACTCTAATGCTCTATCGTAATAAGTGTATTAATATAAAATAATTAGGATATTACAACACATAAAAAATAATTCGATTCTCATTTTACACGATTTACGAAAACTATGCTTTTATTATATTTCAAAGTTCAATATCACATTCACCCCCTGGCCATTATCATAAAGAATTCATGGAATATCCCGAAAGGTTACCCAACTACACGATCATAACAGATTATTACTGCCTATTTAATATTCATTTAAAAAAAAATACTATACACAAGAATCTTTCAGTAAAAACGTAGTAATTTTACAAAGAGTGAACATTTTTTTTCTAACCTAGCCGTGCCGATTCGAATAACTCTTCTAATATAGATCCCACATGTCACAAACTTTTTGTATTTGTCTAAAAAAATCTAAAGAATAATTATTTTAAGTAATCAATTCTCTTTATTGTCTGCAATTGCGGAAAAAATGCGTTTCTATTCGCTTCGTGTAGGGTGCGAGTGAAACTGCACACGCGTCAGAGTGGGAGGCGAACTCCGCGGCGCGTCTGGCTCATTTGCGGCGGGCCGTCGCTGTGCGTCGCATTAATCAGTAGAAAAATTCAAATTTTGATCGATATATTGGATTTTTCTACTTATATATATATCATGAATAACTATTTTTATTAAATATAAATAAATGTCATAAAAAACCCCATCGACCAGAGCTGTTGGTTTTGAGCCGCCGTTATGGATCGGTTAAATTTAATAGAAAACATGTACGGTTTTGAAATAACACAGTTTAGAATTATTCAAACATTTTTACACTGATTTTACACGCGTAAAAAAATATAAACATACCATGTAAATTATTTTAAGCTGATTCATAGTAATAAAATCCATCTCCCAATGTATTCTCTGGAACGTATCCCTCCGCGAAAAGGCGAATTAGGCGTAATTTTATTTTAAAAAGCGACTAATATGCGTCGTCGACGTACAAGGAAGCATGCCCCGTCATACGTCGCCGTGTTAAATAATGCAAAATTAACCGAAACACAATTCCCACACAATGCGAACGGGTAATGGAGCGTGTGTAACGATTTGTACGGATCGAATCATAGTTACAACAATCAATCAAATTACGACAACAAAAAACCACTACGTGATAAAGAGGTCGGCAACGATTGTAATTGTGTTATGTAATGTTTCCGTCACGCGAAAAACTCATTTGTGATACATGACGGTGCTAATGCGCATGCGCGGCTTTTTATCACAACCACTACCACCGGCCAAAGTGAAAATTACGGCTCGATCGCTCGCTCAGTGCGACTATGTGGCATTCGGATAATCGAATATCGGCCGCATGTACATTTAATTATGATTAACCGCGGTATGAATAAAAGATTTAATTTATTTCCCCTTAATTAGCCGGCGATCAAGGTAATCTAGAACCAGAACCTACCTGCGGCTCGAGCAAAAAAAAAAATAGAACGAGATATATCTCAAGAAAGCGATACGGTGATGATTGATGATTGCGGTTCAATATAATAACAGACACTCGTAAATCTTATTATCGTGAAAGAGCAAAAAAAAGAACTAATAGTAATACGGATATGTGTATTTATTAGCTGGCAACGTGACCGATTGATCGTTAGGTATGTGGTTTGTTGATATTGGACCATAAATAATTTCTTCATGGGGAATGATATTACAAAAACATGTTTTTTAAATCACAATGTATTAAATATATATGAAACATTGATGTTTTGGCGTTTTTCTTTAGTTTTGGGTCTATAAATACTGATAATAAAATCCAATTCAAAATTGTAATTAAAACAACTGGTTATGTACACCTGATTATCATTATACATATATTTTTTTTATATTATGCAGTTAAAAAAACGATATAAATAAATCTGAAACCATTAATTGTGCATCTGAACTATTATTATTATTAATCCGTTGATGACTATAAATAACAAAGTATTTTTTTTTAGCAAGATGCATCTGAATTGTTATTATTATTAATCCATTGCTATAAATAACGTTGTATTGTTGTTTTTTTTTATATTAGCAAGATACATCACAACAGCAAAAATCCTATGGAATAAACATTTGCTCAATCAATAGCGCCGAATCATCTTAACCTGTTGACTGCTGAACAACGATATATCGTTGTTTTTGTATTGGCAAGAAATAAGATTACTTTTTATGTATTTATGTAATTCATCATATTATTCAGTTGCTGATGCTACATGCATCATATTGTGATTGGTTTTCCCTCCAGTTTATCTGTGAACCATGGGATTTTTTTCCAAATCAAAGGCATTTTATAATGGCTTTAGAACGGTTATTTCCAAAATGGTATATACGGACCCCTAGGGGGAGAGGTCAAGGAGAAACGAAAATGGGGAAACTGCAAGATTTAATTGGGGGTCCATTAATTTTAGACAGGCAAGGGGTCCACGCGGAAAAAAAGGACGCAAAATGGGGCAAAATAGTTAGGGAAGCTATACACCCAACTCTTTTTTTTACACGGTGGATACGCTCTACAAAAAATCGTGTAAAAAAGTATACAGTAATCCCTCCAATAACGCGTCTTCCAATAACGCGAATTTCAAAGAAAATCACGGCAGTGCCTCTAACAACGCGAGCGCATTATTACAGCGCGGATTTCTTTCTTATATTCGAATAATTTATTTTTAGTTTGAGCAGATTTGTATTTTTTTGCGAAATACCCGCAATCCTAAATTAGGTATGTGCTTCATTATCCCGATAACGCTTTGTTCTAATAACGCGATCCCAACTTTAGCGTTATCGAAGGGATTACTGTATATAAGCCCCCCACCAGCATTGACCTTTAGTTCGAAATATCTAAATTGATCTTAAAAATATTAGAATTTTGTATAAAACAACGATTTACAGGAAACGTTATAAGAGGGTTGACTGTATTTTTTTTTTTTGGACTGTTATTTCAAAATCGTGTAAAAAAAGAGTTAAGTGTACTTTAGATTACCTAAAGATCTATAATTTATCATCAAATCAATTCGCTCAATATGAGATTTTTTGTTAACCTTTTTAATAGCTTTTTTGTCAATGAAAGTCGAAAGTTGTAAAAAAAATATGCTTATAAAACATTCGTCATTCATGTCATTCTTTTTTACAGGGTTTTGAAATAACACAGTCCGAAAAAAATAAAAGACAAACCCCCTCCGACTTGCTCAGTAAGGAGAGTAAGATCCGATACCAGCAATGGCCAAGAGTAGGAAAACTCGGATCGGGTTCCCGACTCCCTTGTTCTCGATTACCTTTTGAAACTGGTAAGGAGGTCCAAAAACCCAGTGAATAAGTGTCTCGTGGCTGGCAAATGATGATGAAGATGTTAACCTAGCCGCACCGTGGATTATATTTAAGACCCCAAGTTTTTAATATAAATCCCACATGTCCCAAAACTTTTTGTATTTGTCTAAAAAAAGTCTAAAGAATAAATATAAATAATCATTGACTTGTATAATGTCCGCAATTGCGAAAGAATCAACAATATAAGTTTCCTTTAGCACGGAAGCGATGTTTTTATCGCTCCGTACCGGATATGAGCGAGAAAACACATCGCGTAATTATTTTTATTCACAGAATAACTATTTTTAATCAAAGAATAAGTAATTTTTTTAAAAATGTCAAGGTATTATCTAAGAATTTATCAATTCTTGATGTGGGGTATATTTTCATATAAAATATACCCCATCGGCCAACGCCGTTGGTTTCGAGCCATCGTGACGGATCGGATTTGTAGATATATGGACTTTTTGTTTGCATGATTGATTTATATCAAATGAGTGATTTGTGCGACTGGACGCAATCACACACGGTCACCGATCGTCGCGCTCCGCTGTCACATTGACGCGACAAATCAAACGTTATTGCCCCATGACGGACACCGTTTGGGAGCCGCCGGCCCACAAATTAGCCACCGACGTAAATAGCCAAGCCCCGGCTCGGCAACGAGAACAAGATAAAACTCCGGTACCACATTACACATAACACATTACGTCCATTAGATGCGTATCTGATTAAGTGCGGCCTCCTGTGAGACCGCGGTTCCGCTCGGCGGGCCGCGGCCTAGGCACCTCGCAGTTTACATCCATCACAGGTTGTTGCCGACACGTATAACCGGGGCTTTAATTAAAATTTGAGCCACCACATGACGAAAGTTAAAAATTCGCGCATGGCCGCGCTCATGAATAAAGATGGGAGCGCGGGCGTGTAAAGAATTATGCACGGCGATCGATATCAGTGTGCCGTGTTTTTCCATTATCATTATTTAAGTGAAACTTGTGATGGATGGATGTAAATATGTAGAACGGAAATCGTCGCAGAGAGACGCCGTATCCGTGCGCATGCGCAATGAGCCGCATGAATCGCGAACCGTCGAGACGAACCCAATCCCAATTCCCCGTCCTGGGTTCATCCAAAATTTTGAGGGCTCGATGCAATATTCATGTATGCAACACGACCCAACACTTCATTACAATGACACGAGCGGAGCATTGCTAATGAGTGGACCGCGGTTACCCGTGTCCGCGGCCAATTATCGTGTTTTCAGCCATTTTACATGCAAAACTGCACAGGTGTCTGCGCAAGATTGCGCATATGCGCTAACTTTCGCCCAGACGCCGTGCAACGAAAAGAGAATGCAGTCGGCGCATTAAATAACCATGCAATAACAATCGGATATAAGCAAAAATATAATCAAATTATGGTGAAAGCAAAATATATTAATATATTTTTTTTAAATTAATTCGAAATATAGTTAAAAATATTTCAACTAAAGAAATTATGAGCTATTTTCGTTTCCAGTTAATTTGACATGTACATATGCGAAAAGTGCCACGGGCCGATTTAATCGGCCATCGTATGGGTCCAATTTGTTTTATCATTCAATGTCACTCACGTATACGCTAATTATAAGATTTATATGTTAATTTTATTTTGATTTATTTATACAATTCCCACAGTTTGAAAAACTAAACCTGGATGATGTTATCCAATTTACGAAGCGAAAAATCGCTTCACAGTGCTTGTGTGAATATAACCGTGAAGTCATTTTTCGATTCAATGATAAAGCATCGCTCTTTTTTGTATTACTCTCTTTTTCATTTCAATATTTAAATTTAATTTGGAAAATCATAATTAATATTTTGATTATTAACGCTAGATTGGACCAAGAATATCCAGAGTGGAAAAGGTTAAAAATTGTATTGTCGTACAAATCACTTCTGCTAAAAGAGAATAGGGGTTATATGTGGTAAAACCAGAGGTGTGATGAAACCAAATAGCGTTTATCGAGTTTTTTTTATCAAATATAACCCAGGAAAATCACATTTTATTTATTTAATATTAAATTATTGTCGGGAAACCAATTTTGAAATTTATTTTAATTATAACACGATTTACATGTACCGTGCAAACCGATATAATATTGAATAACCACTAACGAATAATAATTTAGAATAACACTCAACCGTGGAGAAAGATTGTGCATCCCTGATTCAAAGAATCGCATTAAAAATTAATTAAAACAAAGCGTCGTTACGCAGCCCTGCACTTGCGCGTAGCGTAAAAACTTCACGCGCGAGTAAATTTATCAATGAGCGCTCGCTCTTCTCCATTGATAATTCGATTTCAAATTTAACTCTCGTGACGCGGACGGCAATAAAACGTGACGCTATTAAAAAAAAATAACATTTTAATTTGAATCGAATTATCGGTCAAGTGGACATGTGCACTTTCGACGTGGTCAAGTGAACATCCGCAGGCAATCATCGCGTCCATTCATGACCCCGGGGGTCACTTCTACAACACGAAATAATTGACCGTGGGGAAGATAATTGGCCCTAATAAACGCAAGGCAAAACGTCCGTGGTTTTTTTTTTATTCGTATACCCCCACACACGCAGATATCAATTCCGGGGGATCTAGATCCGTCCAATACGGCGATGATCATGAATTTATGACGGGTAAATGTTTTATGAACCATATTCTAACCCTCTTTGTTTGTGAGACCACTCTGGCATGCAAATTAATACGCACAAATTCGAGGGTGCAGAGTTTATGTCCCCGTTTTCGGATTAAATACAATCTAGATCGATTACGACTAAACAGGCAGTTACGTGCAAAAAACATTTGCGCATTCGATGGATAAAAAAATAATGAAGCAAACACATGCGAGTTAATTAAAAATCAATGCCGTTCAGTCTACAACTGGTAGACGACGGAACGGTCGACAGCTGTCGTTAATTTTTATACTGTCAAACTCAAGCTGTGTGTATGATTATAATCTGATTTTTTATGATATTTTAATATAAACGATGTTTTTTATCGCAAAACAATACATTATGAATAATCAAGAATAACGACTACGTAGCACGATAAAATATTTGCATTGTTATTTTTTTTATGTACGCTTAATAACATGTCATATAATTAACAATAAAAAAAAATAACTACAATTGTTTTCGATTAACGTTTTAATTTATTACATGCTATTAACGATTTGCCTTGGATTAATTATTCAGCATTTCATAGACGTATTAAGCGCAACAAATTATTTAATTGATGATTTCCATAAAATAACATTAGTCATGGTTGTTATTAACATTTTTTTCCAATTGTTGCGTTTTTATGAACTACAAGATAAGTGCGATGCAATTATACAATAAAACTCCACTAACTTGACATTTTATTTTCGCAAATTCTTTTAAAAAATACACCCGGGGGATACGTTCAAAAAAATTACCGTGTACAAAGAGGCTATTACTTATAAATTATGTAATTCTTGGATATATCGAATCACGAATTATCGGAGTTATACTATGAATTTAGGATTAAATCGAAACTACATTAGAGTCCGAGGATTGAGTGTGTATACGGGAACAACAGCAAAGGGTTAATGTGAAACACGAGCGTGTCAACACTTACCATAACATAGTGTCTTTGCATTTCTGTCTTCTCCTGAGCCAACTTTTCACATTCCAGCTTTAAGCTGTGTTTACATGTGACAGACAGCAAGACATTGGCAGACAAAGACAACAGGCGTGCACACGTCCGTGTTACGTGGTATTATTTGGGCGCAGCGAGCAGGGTTGTGGAAAAAAAACAAAAAAAAAACGAATTAATTAAAACGAAAATGTTAGTTGTGGATGAAAATGAAATATTTAACATTATTTTTTCGTGCAATCACGTAACGTATGTGTTTTAATCGCATCTGTGATTACACGAAAGACATAATCAGCGAGCATCGCCAACTGCAAAGAGGAAATGTTATTATTACATGTTAAACCTGTAAATAAAGTATTAAAACGTTAATCAAACAAAATACATCGTCATCCAGATCTAGAAAAAAATATCTACGTCTTGCATGTTATTTGATCCGTGTTGGTGGACATTTAAAGCAAAAGAACATAACCTAAAGTGCACAATCGTTGAAAAAAATTCAAAACGACACAAGGCGTTATATGTTGTGAACATTCGCGATCCCAAGCACATATTATCAAGTTCCAGTCTATGGAATGTGTCTGCTCATTTCTGTGCCATAATACTCACCATGATGTAGTGCCTATGAATTTCTATCTTATCGCTGGCCAACTTCTCACATTCCAATTTGAGACTGAAATTCGTAAAATGCAGTTTAGACATATATATCATGTGAGTGTCATTATAAAATTTTAAACAAAAATCCACTCGGCCACAACTGAAAAATAAACATAGTATACTTAAAAAATAAAGTGATAAATGGATATCTGCATCTCAGCTGAAAACATAAATAATACACGATATATCTCGTCCTAAAAGCTGAAAATTCATATATTTATGAAAATAAAATTATACTGACTTGTGATATTGCGCCTGCAAAAAATTAAATTCTTCTTTTATCCTATCGCACGATTCGCCAACTGTAAATTTAAACGGTTGCCCTGGTTGTGGCGGACCCTGAAACAAGAAGAAAAAAATTATAATTAACACGAAAAATATATTCGCATCATATTTCATGTACGAAACAAATGCACCGTAAAATAAACGAGCAAAGTATGCGGTGTGTGCATCCCACGGAAAAAAAACTGGCCGTCACAAGTGGGAACTTAAAACCGGCTACCGAATTGGATTCTGTTCTTGTGTTCGGGAGGACCAGATGTCGTCTGGTGAGAGGCAATTCAGACCACCAAATTACCGGAGGCTGTAATAAATTAATGCCAATGCGAGCGAAAATAAAAAAAAATGCCCCGACACTCAGAGAGTGCAGAGTATCGCGAAGGGAGAACTGGTAATTATGTCGAAAATAAATTCGAAAAAAACTCAGGCACATGCGAAATCCGCCGACTGAGTCGCGAAAAATCGCAATAATAAAATTATCACTGCGATAATAAATCGCATGCATTAAAACTTAATTTATGCCAAAAAAAAGTTTAAATGGAACGGATGTGGCATCTTAAATTTTAACTCTCCGCATCTTATTATTGTTAACATGTTTAAACAAATATACGAGAGAATGTGTGTGTGCACATTTACATATTATATATTATTCATTTCCGTTTCAAATATATTTAACATATTGCATTATAATTAAATGATAAATGCATTTTACGCAACCCTGATTCTGATTTAATTCACGATAATCAGTTGCATTTCAAACGTTTTAAATCGGAATGAATGACATTAATTCACGATAAACAAATAATTGGGCGATGCGAATCAGATGAGGCAAACCTTTTATAATCGTGACAATTAAAAGATCGTGACAATTAAAAAAATATAAAACGAATATAATTAAATGTTTGAATTTGAGAATGTAAATCTTTAACCCATTAGGAGATTTTTTTATATTTAATAAAAAAAATATATTCAGAATTTAATTATCATATTTTTTTTATCTTGATACACATCTTGACATTGGTAGTCACATTAGATGCTTACTTTTTATTGTTAGCTGTCGAATATATCTCATATGATTCGAGGTACCTTTGAAATATGTTTGTGGATCATCGAACAATATAGCCAAAATAAAGGATAAGTAAAAGCTTAAATTGTACCATCTCATGGAAGCTGTGATTTATTATATAGCTTTCACAAAGCTGAGAACATTAAAAAAATATATAACAACAGTTTAGTGTTGTTATAATTTATAATAACATTTTGATTTTTGTCAAATATTTTTCTGTTTCAAAAAAACTTTTTGATCAAAAACAACGCGCTTAGGATGTGAGAGCCTCTGTACTCGCCAGACATAACCCCCGACGACTTTTTTTCGTTTGTTTCGTTTATTTAAACCAAATAATGTGTTCATTATTTTTTACATATTGGCATGAAACTGTCTATTTATATATCACAGTATGAAAAATTACAATAAATTCAGGAATGTGGAGAGCAGTAAGATACGATTCCAGATGCAACCGTGTATACAAAAAAAAAACATAAAAATAAGAGATGCGTTGCATTACTCAAAATCAACTCGTCACGTCTAAAAATAAATTATATATGGATTTAATTTGTACATAAATATATTGCCATTACTTATTAATGTGGTTTAAGAAGACTTTATTTAGTTTAATATTAGATTACATTTTAATCTGAATCCTCATTGCAAACCTCATCATTTTGCCACAATGGAATAGCTGATCACATTTTTTTATAATTTAATAAATAAAGTTTATGATTAATGTATCAAATTTGTGATATAATAATATATATTAAAATTCAACTAATATTGCGGTAATTCAAGAATCTGTTGTCAATCGACTGCGTCATCCTGCGTTTCCACACAGAAATTGTTATGCGCAGCAATAAAGAACCAATAAAAATTTTACGATTGTGTGACGATGATTTTATTATTGGCAGTCCAACAGGTAAACTAATTGTAAAAACACATTTAAGTGGGCAGCGATAGCAGAACAAATAGTTGCTCAACGACATCGGTGATTCAGCATCGTTATTTTTTAATTAACCGCATAATGTGGGGATACGCTGCTGGCGCGATGCACAACTCGTTTGCATTCTTTCCTCTCTACCACGGCTATTGCTCAATTCATGTGTACAAATATTGAAAGTAAATACATAAATAAGAGTGATGTGTCAAACGGAAATTCACAGACATCATCATCACCGCAAATGATTAATATCGGATTATTTAAACAGCGTATTTGACGTTATTAAAGGTTAATTTAATTAGCTACCGCATATCATCACGGTTAATGAGGATCTTATCGAGAACGGATTACACTCGTACCTAATTAACGCTCCGTTCCATCATCATCGCCATCATTGGCCATAAAATCGATTTCTCATTACGCGCGTAATCGGAGTCAATTAGCGTTTATTTGGTTTCCGAATTATGCGAGTCGTACATGTTTTCATACGCGCCGATTAAGATGGGCACATAATAAAAAGCGTTTTCGTGTTTATGAATAATTTATGTACAAACATCGATCGGTGAAATAATACGAAAAAAATACACATCTGTTGACTCAGCCATTGAATGTCTAATACAATAAACATGTTTGCGCTAACACAATAAACGTCTTTATTATTTGCATATCCTATGGGTGTGTGTGTGGTATGTGTGTGCGTATCGGTTTAGTATGTGCGAGAGAGAGAGTAATGATACAAATTGGAGAGTGATGATACAAATCTATGCGCGAAACCCGCGGTTCGGTATCTCTGATCCCGTAGTGTTGACACCTCGGGCGATAATTGAATGATTTATTGATAGTTTTTTTTTCTGTGTTTAGCTAATCGGCAAAAAATGTGCTAAATTAGTCCAAGAATGGGCGATTCATACGCCTATAAATTACTTTATAGAAAGAATTATTTTACTAAATTTTTAGAATTATTTTTTTTATTATTGATTCATCTAAATATTTCTTAAGAATAAATAAGTGATTATAAGATAATTTATCACATTCATAAACACTTTCTTCTAAATTAAAAAAAATATAGATTCATTGAAAATAAATGTGTATTCATATTTTTTTCTTAAACTATAAGTGTATATAATTTCTATTTTTTTTGTTCCATAAAAAGTAGAAAAAGAATACCTATGTACTTTCTCCCAAATTCTATAACTAATGCCGTGATTAATTAATTTTCTAATAAATCAACCATTGAGAAATAATTGAATTTTAATAACATATTATATACAATAAGTTATCTTAATTAACAATCAATTAAAGATAGAGACAATATTACATTTTTTGGAAAAAACGGTTATATAAAAGTAAACGTAATGTAAAAAATATTCCAATTATTAAGTCGTTACTAATTATTCAACAATCTCAACACAAAACCAGTATACAGTGGGAAGGAAAACCCTTAACAGCCGACCGATAAATGGTCTCTTCTCGATATTTTTGATCCTCTTCTTTCTATCTAGAAGACCCTCTATTTAAGGACGTCTTTTTTATTGTTGTTACGCGACAAGGTTAATAATCACTTGCGACTTGTTATAAGCAGATAATGCCGAGAGAAGATGGGAACGAATACCAAGGCAAACCCTCTCCTACTTGCCTGGACACAGTCCAATGCCGGCAATGGCCAAGAGAGGGAAAACTTTACAAAAACGTCACACCAAGATGGATGTGACGAGACACTCGTCCTGAGTGTCTCGTGGCTGACAAATGATAATACACATAATGATTGGTTTTTAATATTAATTAATATTTTAGATAAAAAAAATATGTTATGTAAACATTTGGGCGTCGAACCGTTATTTTTCCGGATTTCGCTCCGGCTCAATCTATGCCTCTGAGTGATTACTTTTTAAATGTTTATATCGGGGCTTTGAACCGTAAGCGAATCCAAAACCAAAAAAGGGCTAAAAACTATTTTTAACGTCGGAACGAAACCCCGGAGCCAAACCGAAAAGAAATATTGGTTTATTATACATTTTTATCACTCGAAACTGAACTGGAAACTGAAAAGAAAGCCATCTTTCTGAAATCGAACTGATATAAACCCGGTAAAAATAGTTTTCAATACAATAATTAATAATTAAAAATACAGTGGAACCTCTCATAACGAGCATAATTCGTTCCAGAATCTTGCTCGTTGCGTGAAACACTCGTTAAGCGAAACTTTTTTTCTCATATAAATCAATATAAAACACGATAATGCGTTCCATGCCAAATATTTTTTTAACGTTCATTCAAATAAAATTACATGCTTATAAATTGTTAAAGATCGTAACGATCTGGATAAAAACATTTTTAAAAATCGAAACTAGCTTATTATTTATTAATTTATGACAAATAATTAATTATTTTTTTTTTACTAAAGCTGTCTAGAACGTTTCGACTAACTCTTTAAATTTGATGAAAAGTGACACTGGCGTTATCATTGAATATGTTTTGGCTTCACGCATAGCCACCTCTAGCAGTAGGATGATGCTTCTCAATGTACGATGAAACAGTTTCCGTAACGGCGTTTTATGTGCGTCCGAGAGATTGTTTCCTCTGCGACTTCCTCTTCCTCTAAACTCTCCTTCATAGCTCGCCGCTTTAGTACGGTCAGCACACATAAGTGCATCATGCGTTTTGTGATTCCTTTCTGCGTCACTCGTTGTGCGAAGTAGCTCGTTAAGGGAGCAATTTTTTTTTTTTTTGCTCGTTATGCGAGGTGCTCGTTAAGAGAGGTTCTACTGTACATATTGAAAAAAATATATTTTAATCTGTTTTTACATTTTATTTATATGTAAACGACTAAAAAAATCAATTTAATATAAAGTGTTTTTTTTTCTAAGCCTTGTAATAGAAGAATGGGTGTATCTATTGATATAAATCTTGGAATGGAACCGTCTAGAATACAAATGGAACATCCTAATTATTATTCTGGTTACATTTATAAAGATATTGACTGTGAGCGGAATGTGAAGACTTATTTTTTTTTTTTTCTAATTATATTTAAATCACGTGTTAATACAGGATGTTCACTCAGTCTGACCGCATCACCATACATGAATAATTCAGCACGACTCGCCATCAAATATTTGCACAATCATCGAATCGTTAAATAGTCGAAGAAAGCGACAAATTTTATATTTAATTATATACATGTATAGCAGATTAATTCGCAATAATACAAAAAAAATATATATATAAGCAATACAACGTCCACGAGTGTCGGCACTTGGCTCTCTGTCTGTCCACTTGTTGAGTTCATCACGATTTTTTTTCATCTGTTTTATCTTCTTCTACCAACGGTTAAGTGCTCTCAAGACCCAGCACTCGTGTGCAGTTGGTAAATCCATTCGGCGTCTCAAAAAAAAATTAAAAAATTAATCCGTCGCGTGACGCCACTGAGAGCCGGTGCGTTCGAAAGATCGCCGGATCCGCGTCAAACAATAAATATTTATTCAATAATTACACGGCATATCTCTATGAGTTTACAGCCATTTCTCGGACGCATTGACCAGATGCCATTAACACGAGTCGGAGTGGTTAATAGCCCGCTAGCAAAAAGTGCGCAGTTCATTTGATACGATGATTGATACATCGAGTTAAAAATCTCGTTTGGTTAATGCGATGATGATATTATTGTACATTTTTTAGTATCACTACTGTTTTCAAATATTTTTTTAATTATCGCCGATTGCGATAAAATGAATCGTGGCGTCAAAAAATTTTCGGCAATGCAAAAGCGATTAATGAACACGCACATGATGGATTGCTTGCAGACATAATGAATGTCTGATTAACGTAGATTTCTCTGAACGTATTATATTGCAATTGGGTTAAGATAACAGTACAAAGAGAAAATATAAAGAATATATCCTAATATGACAAATGATGCTGTGTACACAAAACGTCGTCTGTAATCGAAACGCCGGATTAGACGTTTCCAATTCGTCTTTTTAACCATTCCTTTATTCGCGAAATCGTTTTGCGAGAATATTTTTATATCTAAATATACATTTCAGTAGAAGGCAGGTAGTAAACAGATTTACCCTCGGGCTCATTGTCTCACAAAGAGCACACATTGTATACAAATATAATTTCTGCCCGCTCTGCGATTTGTATACACACAATATAACCATTGCCTTTTTAAAATTTATTATATGCTTACAATGAATTTTATCTTCTAATCTCTATTTATAAAAAAATATATTGCATAGACGTACCACTTATTATTTAGACAATTTAATTTGATAATTAAATTAAATATAATAGATATTAACTAATTTGCCGCATAAAAAAACATAAGGCGTATTCGGTTAGTAATCTTTCGCTGTTCGAATAGTAAAAACTCTGATCATTTACTTTTTTTTAATTAAATAAAAAAAACGTACAGACCAAAACGTCTGGCCTACCAAGTAGAAAGGTTAAAATTATGGTCCCGTCACACATTCTACCCTGATTAATACTTTTTGACAAAAACTATCGCAACCCCTTTGGATGTCGAGCCTACGTAGAAACCATTTTTGAGAAATTTGACCCGTAGGTCACTAAATCAGTGGCATATTTTCTTTTCCATTTGTTAGTAGAGATGAAACATTTTTACCCAGTGTTCCAATATTGGAACATTTTGTTTTTTATCACTACTCTAATATCCATCGACGGATATCAATTGAGATTACAACAGTCGATAGCTGACGAATGTGAGGAACGTCTGTTACAGTAATTTTTCTAGTTTGAACTTGTGCAGTGGTTCATATTAACCGTTTTAATCCCAGCCTTTTTTTTTGCATAGAATATGCGAAGAATCACAAGCAATTTTTTGGTAAAAACCGATAGATTTCATTAATTTTTTTATCTAAGCTAATGATTCGTTTAAAAACATAATTCTTTCTGTGGGGCCCTCACTGTGGAATGTTTGATAATAACTAATCTTCAAATATAAATAAAAACATAAACAAACAAAAGAAAAAAATATTTATTCTTAAAACAATATAAACTTTGAGTTTGAATCGTTTTTAACCTAAAAATGAATTATTTTATGTAAAGAAATTAATTAGAAATAAAAAAAGGAAATGGTTTTTAGTCAATACAGTAGAACCTCGATTATCCGGACCTCAATTATCCGGATTAGTCAAAATAAACAAAAAAAATACGAATTAGTTTTTTGTGTACGGGCGTGCTGATTTTCACATCTGCTGTTTACGTAAGTGTTTAAATGCGTTTTATGCATTTGTTCAAGTTTCAAAAAGTCAGGTTTTGTCTAATAAATATAGTGTCAGGGCAATCAGCAATTCAGATATAAAAAAAGTGAAAAAGTTTTAGAGTTTACTAATGGTTTAATGTCAGAAGATGGAATCTCAGAGCGTAAAGTTATGAAAAAATTAGCAAATGAAGAAGTTAAAGAGTGCTTATTTTTTATGTAAGTTCCTTACCGAGACGATCATTGGACTGGCCAATATCTGGTCCATTATTGTGTGAAAGGCAATATTTTAATCCAAGATTACATGATTCCCAGTACCGAAGCAAGCTCAGGTTGGCAGAAGATTCAAAAGACAGTGACATAGTATCAGGAACTTGCTTTGAAATTCATAGGGAAAAAGCTTTCTGCCGACATACCTTCAATAAACACTTTCCCATTGACATTGGAGCGACTTTGGGAGGAAAGTTCGATAAGATAATTTATTTATTTATAATGCCGACGAGACCAGTTGGTATTGCAAAAGAGCCTACCCTATTAAATCTTTAGCATCAAGACAGTAGAAATACTGCACTAGAGACACAAAATTAGTAAGAACATTATCACCATAATGGGTGTGTGCCAATGCAACAGAGCAGACATAGACTTCCTGGGACATAGAAATTATTAAGCATATCATGAATAACTATTTCTATTCTTAGAATAATCTTTTTTTTTAAAAAGTCAAGATATCGATCATGAATTCATCAATATCTTGACTTAAAATGTTTGAGGGTCTATTTTCCCTTATTAATAATCCTCCTTCGAACGACGCGGTTGTTTTCGACGTGGACGTGAAGCATAGAGTACCAATGACTTATGAGTAGCAGTGGTATAAGTTACAGTGGCTTATGAGTGACAGTGGCTTATGGAGTACTAAAGTGGTATAGGTGACAGTGGCTTGTATGTACCAAATGGTGAATTTTATTAAGCTTGCTTGGGTATTAAACATAAGTGACAGTAAGCATAGGTAAAGTGGCTTGTAGGTAACAAGAGAAAGGCGGTTCATCCATACTCAATTAGTAAAAATAAAAATATGAAAAGGACTATAAAAAAACTATAAAAATATAGGACACAGGAAATACATCATTTAAAAGATTATGAATTTAAATTAAACGAATAAAAATATATTTAGCATTTTATGAAAGTTTTGAGGCCGATGATCGGCCCCTTGGGAATTTTTGCATACACTAGTTGGGGCCGATGATCAGCCCCGTGGGAGTAAAAGGGTTAATTATAATTTAATTAGATTCGCTATATATTTGTATTGAAATAAACTGTTTGTCTTATTTTAGTTGTCCAAATTTTACCCCATTGTATCCCATAGTGTTCAAATTTTTGGAAAATTTTGAAAAACTCCTGTTAAACCAAACCAAATGCAAAGAAAAATAACATACATCGTTGTGTCATATCATTGTTTAATTTAAATTATCATGAATTTTGAGGAAAAAATGGGTTTATACAATATGTCTATTTACCTGAGGTTTTTTATTCTGTGTATTAAAATGCAATGCTGAGTCATGTGACATAAGAACATTAAATTATTTAATATTTGAAAATTAGTAAAAACTGTTGTTTTTTTAACTTTACAAACCAATGAACAATAATTAGACTAGCCAAAACTTGTACTTGTACATGAGGTCCTATTTTAACATGTACAGAACTGAAATAAACCGATATTTTTTTCGTCGAACTTTCCGGTTTTCAAATCATTTCCGGCTCGAAGCTCCGATTATTACATTTTCATAAAACTTGTGATGTTTTATTATAAATTTGAAACAATCATATTTATCGTTTTTTGCGAGTCCCTAAAAAACACCGAATGAATCCGCTGTATTTAAAAATGACATCAGACGATGCCTCATTTTCAGCATTGTTCACAAAATTATTATATTAAATTAGTTTTATATACAACGAACCGCAAAGTGAAACCATTTCCGGATTCGTGATTCGACGCAATTAAATAACGCAATGGTTTCAACAACTAATTTCGTGTAATTTTTTGTTGTTGTAATTTTAATTGATTTATTTGCGTCGATTTACATGCCTTCCCCATTACGCAATTGCGGTGGTACGGTGGTGGGCTTCTTCAGCAGCGTCCGATGAACTCGACGCCGCAGATTATTCAGTTTGTGTAAATATTTGAAAATAAATATAAACACGGTGGTGTGTGTTGAACTAGTCGAACACTCGGTAATAACTGTAAACTCACAGGTAAAATCCTACATTTTATTCTTCGAAACGTATGAATGATTGACGCGAAGAGGTTGATTGGAAGGCTTTTTTTTTAATTTCAGAATATGACTTTATTTATCAATGTTTAATTTCAGAAAGGTTCCGACGGTAATTGGCCGAAGAGACGTGAGGACCCGCTTTGGGTATCCGCGTCACGTGCGCTCCAGGTGAGAACCGAGGCACAGGTGGGCGGGGGAGGGCGGTGAAGGGGCGGGGAATGTGGTGGAAAGTGGGGGGCGAGTACCAGTCGAGTAACTCGACATGGTACTCGCACACACGCCATAAACCTACCCGGGTGTTAATGGCCGATAATGGCGGACCGCGGGTAATCACTCAATATTAAACGGTCGCCTGCAAATACCATTATCGCGTGCGAATCACGGTAAAAATTGAGCGGAAAATCGGGAAAATGTCAGAAGAAAATTTTCAAGTTTCGGCTCACGACTGTTGCACATCGACGTTCGTCATCACCGGTGCGTATTGATACAGTTCTACAAACATGGACGTACATATTAAAATTGTACAAATATGCTCGATACACCTAGCAGGGCTCACGCAAACCAGGGGTCGGCAACTGTTACATACCCACGATTTATGTAATGCGGAGAAAAAAAAATAATATCAATTATTCAGACGAAACCACAAAACCACAACGAGATTAATAAAAATAAATCGTAAACGATACAAAAAACGTCATAAAATTTATGACGAAAATTAAAATTATTGATCCTGTGTTATTTTCCAACTGCGGAGAATGAGAAGCGTCGTAGAGCAAAGTGCCAGAAAAGTTTTTGTAACATATGATACGATAAAGCAGCGAATATTCTCAACTAAAAAAAAATACTAAATTGATTCATTCTGATATTTATTATTGGACTTTTTCCGTATATTTTTTATGGCCCACAATTTAGTATTAATTTGGGTTTTATCACTCCTTTTATTGCAGTCATTCTCAACACGCTAAGCGTAATAAATAAAAATGGCATTCGTATGAGACGTTGATCTTGCAAAAAAAAAATCGAATCAATTCATGTTTATTAATCGTGGGTTTTTCTCTGCTTTTAAAATGGCACAAGATGCAATTTATTGGGGATTTTTAACCTCCCTACGTAAAAAAATAATAACAATTTAGACGAATCGTGTGCAATTTATTTGTGAAGAATATAATAAAATAACATAGTTACAATATTTTGAAATAATGAAGTTCATATTATACAGTGTCATGAAACGGTAGTTTTAGATCTTCTCAAATAAAACCAATAAATAAATCATCTACACAAGTGCAGATTTTAAAAAATAAGATAATAAAAAAAATCAGCCATTGGCATATAGATTATTCAAGCATATAGACACACAACTTTTGCCCCGTAAAGTAACTAACCAACTACAATCGTATTATGATTATCTACTTAACCGTTACTGAACATCCGTTTCGCGGACGACACGGTGATAAAGTGCCGAGGAACTCTAAACATTGCTGAATCGTGTTAACGAAGCGTGTCTGAGATGGTTTTAACAATTAATATATATAAAAAACAGATTCAGTTAATAGATAAATATAAATACCTAGAAGTATAATACTCTAGTAGAAGATCCGTCTTCGAACTTACGAACAATAACCTGGAAGCGTTTGAAATGTGGTACCACTGAAGAATGTGTGGACAGAAGAATACAACAATACTTTAACTTCATCACAAGGAGCGGAAGATGTTCTAGAAACCGTCAAAAGACGTAAAATTGAGTACTTAGGACACATCATTAATGGACCAAAGTATCCTATCTGGAGACAATCATTGAGGGAAAAGTAGAAGGCAAACGATGGTTGGTAGCTCCACCGATGACCGGATTGGGAGCTCCAGAATTGTTCCAGCTCGCCAAAAACAAGTATATGGAGAAAAAAAGAAGGACTTGTAGATCGCTTAAAAAACCGAATCCCAAATTTTGTATGGGTGCCTAACTTTCTATAGCGTTTTTTTCTATTGCGTGGCCCCTATCTGAACGATATAGAAGGCTTGACTGTACTTGTCTTCTATGCTGAGTGTGCAGAGCGCCCTAATCACTTTGTCTAGTTTGGTGAGCGTACGTGAGTTTCAGAATTGTTCCAGCTTGGTAAAAACCGACAACTATATGGCGAAGAAACAAGAGCACGTAGATCATCTACGTCCTTAAACGGATACGACACTTGTAGAAGTAGAACGTATATATTATTCGGGTTATCGGATGACGCTGATTGACAGAGAGTCATGTAAAATGAGCGTCAGTATCATGTAAAATGGATTCAGATACGCGTACATTTTACAACCAGTGGGTTTTTACATCGTGTTTGGTTGGTATCGCCCACATGACTTTGTATTATACCATTGATTTTAACTTGAAACCTGTGAATGGTTAGCGACCGCTGCAGTATCGGAGGGAAGGCGAGCCCGGTGTATGCCGAGGCACAATATTGACACGGGGCATTATGTTTGTTTAAGTGTTTTCATTAGGAACATGTGTGCGCGGACTGCGGAAGAACGGCTCGCGGTCACGTGACAAGGCCCGGTCAACCCTTACCACTCCGCCAATTTATTTGCCAACGGTTTCGCGAACGCGGGATCGTCGGAATTTTCATGCCCATTAGCGTGTTTGCGTTTGCACGGCGGATCAGAGGAGGAAAGAGGGCGTCTGTTTGACCGGCAGCGAAACAACGACAATTATCACAATCCGCAACAACGGAAGAAAGTGGAGCTGCGCACGCGCACGTTTTTCGCTTGATTTATTTGAGAAAAATCATTATGCGAACACGTCCCATGGCGCATTGTGTGCATAATTGGCTGTGTGCAAACACGACGCGCCTAGCCATAAGTGACAATCGGGCCGCAGATTGGCCGGCCATTGTCGCTCTCGCCGTCCCGAGATCATCTCCCAAGACAAATTGCCGTCGGCACACTGTGTTGCCATTGCGCAACAATGATTTTTGTTTAAAATATTCGTCCAGTGGCACACAACGGTGGCGATGAACTGCCGCTCGTTACAACCGAATCGCGGCAATAACGAATCGCCTCTGTGAAAAATTCTAAATAATCACTAGCTATTATTTAAAAAAAAATACGGCGAAAACCTCGAACCCTCGTTTTCCGGGGATCATACATTAAAAAAAAAAACGATTGTTGATAAAATATGTAATGCTCATTTTAACACTTAATCGGCCAGAAGCCGAATTATATGCTATGCTGGCCGGTCGCCATAGGCCGATAGCTTATTTATATGCTTTTTCTGAGCGCGATCTTTGTCCAAGGCCATATTTGATACGCGTGTGTCCACATGCTTTTATTTTTACGTTTATTTAACATTTTTTTACTATAAAAAGTGTACGATAGATCGGGGTTCCGCCCTGTATATTTTTATTCAGATATCGTGTGCTATCTGCTGAATAGGTTGCGCGAGCTCGGATTTGCATACGCGAGTGATTTTTCAAGATTTCTGTAACATCTACGAAAAATACATATGAAACACGTACGTGGCGTCAAGTTTTCGCGGAGAGTGCAGATAAAGAACGTGTAAAAAGATGAATGCCGGGGTGGTGAGCGCCTGAATAATATCGCACTCGGCCGATAGAGATGCGAGCCGGGCGTGGGAGGCTGCGAGTGGGGTATTGTATTTGACGAGTGTTGTCGAAATGCCTTAAAAGACGTGTTTGAACAAGGATGTTTGTATGCATAAGTATGCATACGAAACGAGTCCGTAAAGTCAAACACATTATGCTCATATTTGCTTAGTAGCTCGCTGGCTGCTCAAACACTGTGGAACGTTGACTCATGCCGGGCTATATCGGAAAAACCGCCAAATTTAGATTAATAACAAAAAAAAGAAAACGCTAATCGGATGAAGAAAATGTTAAATCCGTCGCGCCGCCGATGGTTATTCGGTATGCAGACGCGGCGGATGCAGCAATGCAACGATTATCCTTCGATCGTGTTGCGCATACGTATCATCACGATCCGATCCGCGGACGGCGGAAGGTATGATGGATATAAAAAAAAATGGAGAAAATCGATTTCCTGACACGGCTCATTGTAAATGGGTCACGAAGCGTAAAACACACCGCGGCCGTATCGCGAATCGATTGTGGAAACAGCAAGACGGTGAGGTTGGTGGCCAGTGTCTACATCGGCGACAATGGATGCTGTGAAATCGGCCAGAACCGTGACTGTGCGACGATAACTGAAGCGTTTGTCCCGGTCGCCGACGCTGAGGTCGCTGCGCCGCTTCCGGTAAATCAAATCTTTCTAAACGGCGTCGACATGGATCAACAAAGAACCATTGATCTCTCCTGAGGATTGTATGAGCAATGTATGACATATTTTGACAATAATTATTTAAAAGCATTCTTTTTATAGCCCATTTAAAATAAAATTTCAACAATACCTTGTCTTGAAATGCTTGGGGTCTTTTTATATTATAAAAAGACCCCTATCGGATTACGCCGACGGTTTCAAGCCGCTTCGACGGATCGGTTTATGAGTTCATCATTCAGTGATTGTATCAATATAAGTTTCTTGCATGCATAATTTATTTTTAATTTGTAGCTGGCCCGTTGTAAAAAAAGGTTGCTCACCCCTGATATAATAAGTATATTTTTAGTCTAGTCCAGGGTTTCCCAACGGGGTCCAGATGGATCCTCTGGGGGTCTATGAAAGTTTGATCTAATATTCCATGGGTCTATTGAATGTCGATGATAATATTTTCTATTTTGAAATTTTATTTAATTAAAAAAAAACACTTAATTACCAATAATTTTCAGTTACACAGTCAACAATTAAAACAGCAATGTAACAATTAAATTTATAATAATTTACTTCTTCATTCGGAAGCTCGTTGGTTGACGAAAGGCAATTATTTTCAACGCTTCATTAAAATCATTAATTCTGTAATTGAGTTCAAATTTAAACAAAAACTGAAGAATTTTCACCTAAAACTTGAGTAGCATTTTCAATAAAAATAGGTTTTTATGATTTGATATGAAGTATGAAAACGTTACGACATAAAAAATGAGTTTTAGCAGTTTTTCGTTTTCGATTTACTCCCTAAACCAGTGTTGTCCAACAGAAATCGTTAGTGGGCCGCATAAAAAACAATTTATTAATTAATGTCGTATGTAATTCAACCTACCTCCCCCCTCATAATTCAACCCACTCTTTATGATTTTCCAATTTAGAGCTAAATGATATACAATTATTTTAAGTCATTATTTGTTTCCAAATTTATTATTTTGTGTTTCGTACCTATTTAAGCATTTCTTTATTCAGTTTTTGTAAGTCAATTTCACCCTTTTGCAAATGAAATTCATCCTTTTGCAAATGAAATTAATCTTTTTGCAAATGAAATTAGCCCTTTTGCAAATTAAATTAATATTTGTAGAAGGCTGAATACTCCAATAGGGCTGCAAACAAAACGAACTGGGCCGCGTGCTGGACATTACTGCCCTAAACTAAACAAAGCCCGAAAAAACATTTTTTTCAAATTAAAAAGAGCTAATCCAGAAAAATAACGAGTAAAAATTAAATCAATAAAAGAGCAAATATTTTTTAGTTATACGCAAACGGTTGCGTATATTTATATTAGATAGCAAAAATGAATGAATACAATTTATATTAAACATAATAATAAAACCATGTGAATATTTATTTTATTTAAATCAAAATTACGGAATGGCACGGCTACTGACCCATGAGATTAAATCCTGAGATAATTAAAATCATCCGCATTTCAACTGAATTTGATCCTTTCAGCAATCTATTACAGACCCAAGCTCTGTCTAACAATCACAAATGTATTAGATAATTTGTAAATATTAAATCATGGGCAAAAATTATTTTTTTGTGTAGAATTTTTAGACGATTTACTTGCCAATGTGTAAATAAAGGATCAGGTGTAATTTAGCAAAAAAAAATACAAGTATTCCCTAGAGATATGTATTGTACTGATGACGAATGATTCAAGGCTAGCCAAAATAGTAATGTGTCCGTCAAGATCCCTAGGGAAGATCCCACGGAGGAAAGAGAAGTCAATCTCGAAAGACTGATAGTAGTCGCACGCATGAAATGTGAGGGAACACTGAAAAGGATACAACTGAAGCGAGGGAATACTGAATAGGAACTACAAATATTGGATAACATGTTGATTAGGAATATTTTTCTTTCCAAATGCAATATATTATTATATTAAAAATAGATTTTAAAAGAATCAGTAAATTTAGCATGGACCACAAAAGCTACGACACTGTCGGGAATTTGTTCAAATTGAAGAATTCCGCACAGGATTCCCTCGACGGGGTGATACCGCGTGGCCCCCCGGCGGGGAGCAGCTCACAATGAAGCTCATTAGCCGGGTCTGAGGGGGTTAAGTGTGAGAAAGGAGTACGGAAGTGCCCTCCCCGTTAAACATTAAGTGCACCCCGGGGTGCATTCGCCGCTATTGCACCGGCGAGATGCGCTGCGGTCCACATCTATCTCACTGGATCAACCGACGGATACAATTCGTTCTGCCATTGCAACGGCAACGCCGAGATTTATTCCCAAAGAATAGACCTCTTTACAATACGATCTTTATCAAGGCCGCCATTTACCGAAAGAAACTGGGGAAAATATCTACACTGACACGAAACGAAAAAATATATTAAAAAAAATACTGATACCAAATTAAAATATTTCATAATTCGCACATAAATATTTACGCTAGTATAATGCATAATACAAATCTCGACAATAGAAAATAGTGGAGTGATGTGCAAAAAGATGAAATCTTTTATCTTGCGGCTTTGGTATAAAAAAAATAATATATATCCAAGCATAAAGATTTCACTTTGAAAAGAAGAATGGAATTATTTACAGAAGGGATAATAGCCTGGATGTTACGCCAGTTCAAACATTTATTTTTGCAAGTTGTAAAATGGAAATGGAAAAAAAATGTACAAAAAGGTACCCACGAACAAAACGAGTATTCTTATCATCACTTCTTTTATATGTACATATAAATAATTGTACAAGATATATGCGAGACGTTACTCACACCCATTAGCAGGCTATGTCTATATGAATAAAAGAATAAATCCATAAAACATAAAATAATAAAGGCGTTATTTGATCAGCGATGACAAAGATGACCTGGTTCATAAAAAAAATGTGACGAGTCTGATCCGCAGGCAAATAAATCAAATCCGCATTGAGGAATTTTACATTTTTTTCTCTCTCGCTATTTACAGGTAGCCGGGGAAATGCGCAGGTAAAATATTTTTTCGATTAAAAATACATTTGGCTTTTATAAAACGCGGCGTTTACCTGGAAACGTTCCTTATTGTGAACGATTCCCGGAATTCATGAACGGGAATGAGAAACGTGATGCAAAAAATAGTCTCGCCAAATTAGGCGAGTGACAATCGTATCGAATCGACTAGACGTCCATTATGTTGAAAAGGCGATTTTATGAATAGATCAGGCCTGTTTAACCTTTATTAGTCAATGGGCCGCAATGATTTTTTTACAAATCGCCACTTTAATTGTTTAATTCTCATTTTATTTGGCTATTACATATTGAATTATCTTTATTGCTGATATTATTTATTGCTGGTGATGTAATTCATGAATATAGTTAACAATATCAGCAATATTGACGTCATTAAACCAGCAATATCAGCAATATAAACATCAGGTTTTTTTTATCAAAATCCAGTTAACCCTCATATAACGCACGGTGCTATACCACGGTTTTCTATAACAAGTAGAGAATAAAAAATGAACAAAATCATATAAAATATTCGAATAGAAAAATAAAATTAAAAAACAATTTTTCCAAAAATAACTTTTCGTCATAAATGATTATTCACTCCTTTTAACATTGTCGTAAATCGTTTATGAGCAGGGCATTGATACTCAAATCCAGCTAATCCGTTAATTATATAATATCTAAACTTCAGAAAAATTCTATGCCATTTTCCCTTGAATAACTATTGATTAAATATTCTTTGGCCATTTCTACTATTGTTAGTAGTACAGTAAACTCTTCTGTAACGCTTCTGGGTATTCTGCGGTTTTATATAACAAGTTTAACGGTCTCTCCTAGAGTGTAAGTTTTATTATAAAGGAATGTAAAATGCCCTTTTAGCAAATTTTGTATGGTTGCCTTGGCTTCTATAACGTGGTCCCGATGTCTTCGTTATAGGAGAGATGACTGTATATTTATGTATTCATCATTATTATTGACTAAATGTATGCAATCCTTATTAGATACGTCATGCCCTTGTGTCAATGTTGGCAAGACGTCGTATTTACATGTTTTAACTAAATATTGGTATATAAATATATTTTATTTTTTATGGCATATTGTCCGTGATCCATGGGTTAAACGGGGCCGTTCTGTGCGTGTATATGCGCGGGTCGAAATTAAATTTTTACAGCCATCATCTTTATGGTAATCCCCCATCGAATACTGGGCAAATCCCGCGAAATTGTTACATAAATTCGCGGAGCCAATTTATTTGCAGCGGGTGAAACAAAACAGAAAAAACCGAGCCGTGAATAAGCGAGGGTAGCAAATTAAAATATACGGCCTTTTAAATTTGACAGGGGCGAAGGGGCGCCCCGAGTAGGCGGGCGGCTAATCGACAAAAATAATATGCCAAAAAATAAATCGATGTCGCGCGAAATGCTGCAATTTTTTCCCTAATTTTTTTCCGTGCCCCCGCCGCCATCCAGTCCGAATGATTGATGGTGGAAGTTTTGAAACAATTTAGAAGCAAATTAAAATAAGGACGATCCACTCCCCCTGTTTGTATTAAAGGGCCATCGGTTTAATCTTATTAGCGGCGGTCATCAATCATGATTCGCGGCCGATTAACACTGACAAATTGCATTTGAATAATATTATATCAAGGGAAATTCTTTCGATTCGTTATTCGCGTTAGAATGTTACTATAAACATCTTGGATTAGACGGGGAGATAGGATCCGTAATCCCCGTTGTCAAAATTGCAAATATCCCCAAATGGCTTCCCGCCTGACCATCGCGGAGGGGGCTGATTGCCCAAATTCGATCCTTTTCGTACGTTTTAATCCATTTAAAAAAAATCCCATCGGTGCTGAGATTTATCCTGTCCTTTGGCACCCCATTTTTTAGCGCTGGCAACACACCATTAAGGGAATTGCCCGCGGCGATTATTTATTTACTGGGGGGATGGAGGCTGGGGGTAGACGTCGACCGGGACACTAAGTGAAATTGTATTTAAACGCGACTGCCAAACAAAATTTAAAATGGAGCATGAAAAATGGGGATGTATGGGGAGGGTAGTAAATCCGCTTGTTTGTTGTTATTTCGTACGCAGGGGGAGTTGGTGTTCGGGTAACGCTCCTGTTTTCATTAAACGGCTTTATGAGCGCATACGGTTAATCCCGGCGTGTTTAATCTAAATCAAAATGAAAAAGATAAATATTTGACCGTTACATTGGGGGTAACTTTGCGCCGAATGATGATCTTCGCCGCGAGGACCCAATTACAAAACCTCCCAAATGAGATAATCGCATTCGACAAGGCTAATTAATCATTCGGTATTTAAATACAAAAAATATATTCTAATGTTTAACCTTCTCCCATTATTGACCCAAAAGATTTTTTTTATTTAATAAATTTGTAAAAAAAAATATAATGAGTAACGCATAGATTCGACTAAAAGTGGACAGAGTGCAAAGGGTTAAAAACAAATGAGGCTTTTCAATTTCTATAAATTCCATTTTAAAATGTATGATATTGTTATGCAACACGCAACACTGAGAATTGCAAAATCTGCGTCATCTGTAAACTTTGTCTGGTGGCGGGTGACGAGAATTCTCGTTATTCGACACCGTTTATTTTATATTATTTATAAGCTTTATGCAAATATAATATGCACGGTTTACAGTCTGCAAATTTAAACCTTATAAAGCATTAAACAAACAAAAAATGAGATAAGACAGAATAAATTAATTTTTATTATTAGTATTTTCTCATTTTTTATAATAAAAAAACAAAGATAATATAATCGTTCACCTAATTGACACCATCGAAGCATATGCTGTATTATTTTTTTAATTTCTTATCTATTTTTCTAATGTAAATAAATCGATTCTAAATATAACCTTTATAACCTCGACAATCTGACAAAAAATACGAAAAATAAAAAATTCGGAACATCTAGAAAACTACCGTGTAATTTACATGATTTTTTTTATTTAATTTAAGATATAAATACGCAATAATTTGTGTAAAAATTTGTCAAAATAAATGCATTTGGACAAAAAAAAATATATTTCATAAAGATCGCCCTCAGAAAAGCCTATAATTAGGCTACCGGCCTATGGTGATCGGGCCAGCATAGCATATAATTCGGTTTCCGGCCGATCAAGTGTTATGATGTGCACAATTATTTAATTAAATAAAAAAAAAAACACAATAATATATTTTAGTTTCATTGTTTATATAATATTTATATTATCAGGTCCTGATATAAAATTGTGGGTTTACAAGCCGCTTATCCCGGAAGTCCTCGATGTCACGGTCGGCTATCACACGATTGACCGACCAATGTGGGAAGAACGCGATACAAATTAATAATTCCCGGGAATAATCAGCCATGAATCAACAGCGGAAGTACAGTGTGTACAACAAGAGACCACAATCGTCCATCCATTGTGGATTCCGCTGCGGTCTATTTGTTTTATTGGACTCCACTCCGGGTGACCGTGCCCACCCATCCACCCCCGATTCATATGTGCGGTGCGGGGGTGGTGGCGACCACGAGGGCCTCCACGTGTCGGCCACTTCCGGTCACGTGTCCAGCCGACGGAAACAGAGCGATAAACCCGGGGGGCAGCCCTGCTCGAGTGGAGACCCTTCACTCAACCCCTTGAAAGCGTGCGGCAAAAAAAATGTATATGTAATAAGAATCGACATTATTTCCAAATTTTACTTTAATTGATTGGGCGCGTCTTGCGTGTCATTTTCACAGACCACACCCCGCCAGTGACAGGACATTAAAAACATTTGTAATACAGTTATTTAACTTTGGTAATTGCCGGGGGATATGTGCGTGTCGAGTGTATCAACAATTTTATCTAGAGCGCGGATCAAACATTGGAAAAATATAAATATAACGAGCCACGGGAAATAAAATTAAAATATGGGAAATAAAATGTGAAATTCGCAATTTTCCGGCGCGTCAACGCATCGAGCCGTGCCGATATATTTGGCGGTAAAAATCAAGTGGGGGGCGATGCTCCCCTATCGCAAAAGTAATTTATACGAGAGCCCCGAGGGTCTCAAATGGCCATTAAAATTATACAATGGGAACGAGCACCTTCCACACCCCATTGTTCAAATCACATCCCCCCATTCCCCCGACATAAAGCGGATAATCCCGTCTGACCTGCTTATTTTGTTACGATTTTGCGAATAATTTCATATGAAAAAAAAATATACTGCGAGCTACGCAGCGCAATGTTTGCAAATCATATTTGTTTGCATTTTCTTATCAGGCGAAACTACTGTATAAATAATAAAAATTTATATTTTTTATATATATATATGTTGACATGATATATTAACACTTCAAACACACATTTGTTCTCGGAATTGAATTCGACGATGTTGAATAGATCAATTGACAAGTTTTATCAGTATCAACACGATCGTGTAACAACATGACATGTACGAAAATTTTAAAACCGGAAATCAATAATAACTATCCGTGCCAAAGGGTTACGTTTCAATAATGCATTTACCATCAATGAACTTCATTGATTGATTTATACGCGCACGTGTAAAATATGCGGTAACGCAATCGACATCAGGGTTGCCAACCACTTTTATATATATATATTAATATATACAATAGCGGCTCGCGGGTAAAATATTTAGGGGTGCTGCGAAAGCTCAACGACTAGGGGGTATATCGGGTTAACCAAGCTTTTGATTTTTCTCGTATAACTATTTTAGAATAAATATTATAAATAATCATTATACTTTATAGTCTGCAATTGTGAATTTTTTTTTAAAAAAAATATTCGTACGATGTGCTGAGTGCGAATGAAACGTGCGATTGACACGTTCTGCGAGAGCTCAGTCTACGGCGAGACATCACCGAGAGCGTTGTTATACTCGTCATATTAATTAGTTAAAAATTCCATTTTTTTAAATCAATCGGAGATACCCCCTTCATACGATTGTATTCGAGCTGCCGCGACGGATGGGTTAAAAATTAGTGCAACACAACGCTTAGCGACGAGAACCCCCCTCCCTGCTTCCGCCCCGCATCCATCTAATACACAACGCTGGTAGCGCTGACGAATTAAATTGATATTTTCATATACATTAGGTATGAGCAACCTTTTTTGTACAACGGTCAAACTACAGATTTAAAAATGTTGTGCATGTAAGAAACTCAGGGGCGGCGCGTGACTTATAAAACAGGTGAGACATGATGAGGTTGAAGTGCCCCCCCTTGCTTTTTTTTTCATAAAAAAATGAACTGTATATATTTTTAGTACAGTGAGGTCAAACAAAAAAAAAAGAAAAAGAAATATCAATTGTTTTTTATTGCGAAATTAAACAATTATTTTTTATTATTATATAAAAACGTAATAAGCAAAAATCTTTATATAAAAATATATATTTTTCACAAAATAACTATTAAAATTTTTAAATTGGCAATTGATCGAATTATAGAGACTTTAAATTTTTTTTAAACAATCAGTTGATGATGATATCCGAATTCCAGAAAAGAGAAATGCAAAATATAGTCGAAAAACGTTAATTTTACGAATCAGGTAGAAAATATGGTGCTGCGTGGCACATACGGACCTGCCCCAAAGAGAGCTTTATGCAACAAACGAAAAGCGACTTTCTGTATACGGTAATACGGGACTTTTCTCTTAATCTCCACTGACTGACAAAGAACACTTGTTTGCGTCTAAGATAGCGACCACGTAACCAGGGCCGGATACAAGAATTCCCCAATACATAAAAAAATACGGTTCTATTTGCATATTTCTGACAATTATTATTTTTTTTATTCGAAGAAATGCGTGTGGGGCATTGCGACGATTGCCCCTGAGGACGAGACGCCCTTGAAGAAATTTATGATAACACAACTTTATTAACAAAATAAACTACTATTAAAAAACGAAGAAAGATATATGTGGAAAAGGATTGTTTAATGAGAAATTTGGTATTGCTTCTATACCATCAATTGGTCCATATTTGTAGATATAGACGGGATCAATATAAAAATATATTTTTTCTCAATTTACTTGGGGGTGCTGAAGCTTCGCAGTGAATATGGACGAGCCGCCCCTGGGTATATTTTTTTTTCATTTTATAATTCCCACACTTTCTTTTTCGACCGAAAACACGAACACGAACGCTGTTATCATCAGCAATAACGAACAAAACAATTTCTTAATTGTTTTCCGTATCTGAATTATGTCCGCAGGTCATGACCAACTCTAATTACAGACCTAATGACCGGCTCTCTACAATTTCGAGACTCAATCAAGATCAAGAACCGAGGTCGTGGGTCAACATCGTTTCGTTTGTTGTGAAAACGAGGCGATATTTATGTATACATATATACACGAAACGCGTACGATAACGAGCGAAAAATAGCGCGAAAGGGTTATCGATTCCACGTTTCGATCAATATTTGCACGATTCGTCATGAGCAACGCCGATAACCGATAATCTGGTAATTAAATCGTATTATAATCGCGGGATTTTCAATCTAACACCACACGTACTCGATAGATATGATCGTTGATTTTTGGACTTAAATACAATACGATTTTTTTATTATTATTAATAAATATAAATTTTTGTTATGTGCCAAAGTCCGATATTATCATTTTTATTCGCGATAAATAATTAATTAAAACATTAGAATGCGACAGATTTAAAGTTCAAACGCATGACGACGTTAATAATTTTATTATTAATGATATTCACCTAATTAATATAATCGAATAATTTGCATTGCTGGACTAAATAAATACTATTTTTTTATTACGGTCGTTAATGTCGGTATGCAATATTTATATGATTTTTTTTCTAGAATATAATCTAATCCAATAAATGGCAATGTAATCCCGCTTCGCAATTAATTGATTAGAATCACTGATTACCACGTTTGATGTCTGTAACACAGAACAGTCATGGTTTGTCAAACTTTTTGTGTTGTTTTCATAGTTGTAAAAATCAATATTTCTCATCCACATCATTTAATTTATAAAATAATCTACGGATTCTGATTATTTGAGATATCACTGATATGCAATTATGCGAAATTTAATATTGTATCCAACGGATAATGATATCAATGTAAAATAAGATTGCTTAGTATTTAAAAGAAATTATAACCTTTACTGTGATGAGATTACAACCATGTCATTATCTGTAGGATCGTTGATCTTGTATCCACGAACTTATCATAAATTACAGATATACTTTTGTAGTTACTTAAATAGTAATAAATAATTTTAAATTATGAAAAATAAAATTAAATTTTAATTTTCAATGGTTCAATTATACTAGTTTCAATGACATAAATCGTTTTCAGCATAAGTGAGAAAAAAATTTCAGTATAAAAATACAGCATGATATTAATTTTCTTCCAAATAAATTGTAAAGTCACATTTATCGACTTTTTTATTTACAACACGTCTCCCTCGATTTACGCGGTAGATGCTTTCCATGTAAACCGCGTAAAAAAGACATCGAGCTCATACAAAATGTAGATATATGTTATGATGAGGATCGCAAACTTATTATCCGGTGGGGCTTTGATTTTTAGGTGCATATGGGGGTTGCAAATCAAAAAGTTTGAGAAACACTGGCGTAGACAATCTAAAATACAATTAAAGAAATAAGAAAAAAATGCGGGATGGATGAATAGTAATAATATTGCGTTCATTGTCTCTAAGAATACTAATCTATGAAATAGAGCAGACCAGAATCCCAATCATCTGAATGTACAAAACTCTTTGCAGCAAGACTTGTATCAAGCTCTGAGAACAGTGGCGGATTTATAGGGATCCTAATGATGTTGGGGCCTCAGGCTTCCGATCAATGGGGCCCTCAAGTTCTTAATTAATATTTTATAGGAGATTTACTTCAAGACATGATAAATTTCTTTGGATTGTTTCATTTCAAAGATATATGAAGAACGGATCGGCTATAATAGATGAGAGACTTATTGTCTAAATTATATAGTATTAAATTAATTATTTGTCTCTTCTTTCTATAGAACATAGAATATGGACTCAACCGTAGAAGATTATAAATCATACCATTTATTGCATCATACAACGGATTTCTCACCACATAGCTAGTAAACCCTGGGAAGGAAAACCCTAATCTGACCAATAATTGGTCTAGTTTCGATACTTTAGTAATGTAATACAAAAACTCTATTGGCATGTTTAATTAATGGGTTAAATCTTGCACAAAGATCATATTTGGGATGTCCCAGGGGAAATAATTAGAAACGATGCATCGAAAACATCTTACTAAACCATGGGAATGCTTTTTGAATGTTTTGGCCAATAACTAAACATATTCGGTCTTCGGGTTATTCCCATTTTCAGCAGTACAGAAACAAAAGCTTTCATTTTAATGAGATTTATTAGTCTCCAATGTTTTCATTTCATATGTGAGGCACGATGAGCTCGCTGCGCTTTGGGCCCAAACAACAAAGAGCGCCATCGCGCTCCTCAGCACTCTAATGGTTAGGGGGCGCGCCGACCATATGGCCAGATTGTGCGGCGCACACAGGCGCGCAACTGCTTAATGACATGAATATATTTTGAACCAAAAATATATTGAATTTTACAGAATCAATAGAGTGTAAACTAAGAAAGTGCAACTGAAACGAAAATGTCAAACGCTTGCAACAACACGAGTAATCTCATTTCTTGTCCAACTTCAAAGCGGTCGGCCAGGACATACCAGTCTTGCATTCGAGCGCATAAATTCTAGATTTTCAAATTATTTGCACACATCGGAAACGCGATGGCACCGTGAATGACAGAGCCGAGTCGCCGCGAGGCAAACGCGTTGGCAAATGTTAATCGCAGCGCCCTACCCCGGGGCCGACGATTGAAGTCCATGCCAAACACATGCTGGCCGGATAGCCGACAGCATTCTTGGCCAGCGCCCCCTCATAATTATCGTCGGACAAAACGCTTGGCTGTTCGCGTTCCAAACCAGTGACGGCCGGCGCTGGCACGCGTTCCGCGCAATTGCCCGCCCCGCAACGCGTGCCAAAGAAAAGCGAAAACCGGGGGAGACACCCGGACTGTTAATTGCCGGTCGCATCCACGTTTGCAGAGCGACCGTTAGCAAAACCCATTGACACCGTCGCCATCGATCAAGCGCTCTGCGAAACACTTCAGATCGATCCATCATAGGATGGCGGCTGATGCCGACAGGTATTTTTTTCTTCTTCCGTACATGGCAATCATGGATTTGGCGTGGCCTTTGCGACGACCGAGCACGATTCAGAAATACATGGGAATACTTACAGGATGTCTAGCAGCGGCTACCGCTGCAGCGGCCGCTGCAGCGTTCATGGCGGCTCCAGGGTTGGCGTACATGGCGCTGAACCTGGAGACTAGTCCCTATAGTCTGACCAACATTTGCTGACCAGCGCCGAGACCAAACTTCTGCATTTAATCCTCTCCTATTGGCACTGCAATCCGTGTTGTCGTCGAACAATATCACACTAACACAACACTATTGAAAAACACAATCACACGAGACACAGACACACACTGTACACCGGCGAGATGCTGCAACGACGGTGAAGAATGTATACCTGAAAACAGAAATGTACACGTTAAAAAGAAGATAGTGGATGGTTTAAAAAATAAAAAACCGGTTTCAGGTACAAATATTATGGGATGAAATTGAAGAAAGAACTTTCAAAAATTTTTACGAAAAATTGGAATTGTTAAGGAACAAGAAGATACCAGCGATTAAAGCCTACATGGACCTTGACATTAATGTGATGACGTCTGAAGTTATGAGCCTAAAACTTATCCGATGAAGAATTATCTGGTGAAGAAGAGGTAAACTTAATCTATATAATTCCAACAAAAGAAGATACTATGAGGCATATTGAGAGCCTTATAAAACGTACCAAAACGATTTAACCCTTTCATTGCGGGGCGCATGACGTACATGCGCATAAAATCGTGTCCAGGGTGCGGCCGCATGTCGTACATGCGCGAGATTCTTTAAAACTTTAACTAATCGTTACATGACTAGACCGATTTGAGTGATGGTGTTTGTTTTAAAAATCAGCTAATAAACACAGCTATCTAAAAATATACTATCAACATATCACAAGAAATTTATAGGAACCATATAATATGTAAATATATATAGTAACGATTCAAATCCCGCGTGGTGTCTCATTCAAATCTCCGCAGTAGTATCGGTGACTTATCCCGGCTCAGGGGTTAAGGGTGTTCCACGTACATACACGTGTACGGATGTAATGGTATGAGAAAATTGCATTTCGCATTTTTTATTTTGATTAGCATTCCCATTTTTTTCTCACTTAATCTCTGTTTGAGCAATTGATATTTTGTTCGATTTATTATTACGAAAATAAAGCGAATCGAGTTTATTTTTTTAGTTGAGATGGAAGAACATATCCTAATCAACATGTTTGCATAAATCTCGTATAGGAAAATGGTCTAATATAGCGGTAAACGGTGAATACAAATTTACCTCGCCAAAAAATTAAATTGGACCAAAACGGAGCCGCACTCAGAGGCAGAATCGTGTTTAGACCTGCCGCATTGAAGGGTTAATAAAAATAATATTCAATTTTTTTTTATAACCCCCCAAAACTACGTTTTTCCTCTAATTACGATTTTTAAGTCCCTTAAAAAACCTAAAAACAGAGTTTCTCACTCCATTTAGTGATTTTTTCATATATATTATTTCAATGATATGTTTTTCCTGAATTAACTCCAGTTTCAGCGTTCAAAATTCTGCAAAAACTCATTTGTATTATATTCGGGGGACCCAAAAGAAATCGCGTATTGTATAATCTAATATTCGGGATTCGAATGTAGTTTGCATCAAAACGTGACAAAGAAAGCATGCCTGTAAGTTTTTTTTGCTTAGAATTTTTGTTTAGCATTATTTATGAGTACTTGTGCCAGCAAAAAAGACACCAAAGATAGTAAATAAATTATGTTTCAAGAGTTCAAATCGAGAAATAAAAGTCTAAAAGATGCACCCGAATTAGTAAGACCTTCTAAATTTGATGATTACATATTGAGGAATTATCGCAGAGACTCAAATCTCCAAGGTCCTCACATATATAGAATCACATTTGCAACGCATCGTTAAAACAAATAGAATTGGAATTTGCACATAACAAAAATGCAAGAATTCAACCCCTTTTACATTAAATTGTAACTGGGCATGAGAGATGGTCGTTTACGATAACATAAGTCGAAAAAGGCAATGGCTTTCTCTCAATCAAACTCCCGTTCCCAACCTCTAAGCCTGGTTTACCACGCAGAAAAGTTATTTTGTGCTTTTGATGGGATTTGGTGGGTGTACTGTGAACAAACGCGAAATAATTCTTCACCGCATATAAATAAAGCAAGAATGACCCAAGAAAATATTCAGGAGTTGCTGGGAAGTACAGCCAAACTCTTCATATTCCCAAAACCTTGCTCCTTCCGAAGAAGGAAATCACTTTCGATTAAAAACCGGAATTTTTTTTCATAAAATGAATTAAAATTATGTTTTATATGTAAAAGATATGTGAAAAAACATAAATTTTCCAACGGATCCCTCCTAATATTATGTAGGATGCGCGTGCGCATAAAATTGTATCATCATAATTTACACGGAATGTTTACAATCTGGTGTACAAGATCAATTCGATTTGATGAATCATTCCGTTTTAAACGAGATCCATTTGTCTTCCGCTATCAGACAATGATCATTACTTTTTTATGACTGTTATCGCTATGCGATCCGAATGTAATTCCGGAGTGAAAGAATCCAAGTGGGGGTACAGAAATAATTTACGAATAAATCATTGTGTGTCAGATCAAATCGCGAGATAGCGAATAACAATAGGTGTGTTGCACACGGAGACAGGCACGTTATGGAAATTGTGAGCATAAGCAAGTCCGTATCAATTAGATCCGTTGATATAACGCAGACGTGCTGACTGAGCGAATATCTAAAGAGAGAAGAAATATGCTGATCTGCCGAAATGCAACCGCAATGGATAAGTCAACAAAATGGATAATCGAGATGTTTTTCTCGAAGGCGTCAACAGCGTCGAATCGGAAGCGCGTCGGCCGATGCAATTATGCACCTGGCCGATAAACACCGCGTAATGTCATTGGGTTGCATTATGTGCAGCGTTTGACACGGTGGGTGCGATTTAGATGTAAATTGGTGGTGTGATTGGTGGTGACCCGATGGCCGATCCAATTGACACACACGGACCGCACTAATGGACCATCGATCGACTAAACATGAGCCCTTCTCTGTGCAAAACTTTCACTGGCAATTGCGACGGTCAGTGTCGGAGATATCAGCGAAAAGTGCATTTCTGGCGCCAAAAAAAAGCACATCCATGACCTTTTTTTCTCTAATAATAAAATAATAAGTAATAAAAAAGGATGGACAGGTTTATTGCCTATTTTCGGTCATATCATCGGGTTCTTGGGCGTAAAATCTATTAAAATTAATGCACTGATATTGAGTTTTATGGAATTGGGAATATTTTTGGGAACAATTTGTTAAGTGGGATCTTTTCAAAATATAATACAACAGGAAATCTGGATCTAGCCAAAGAAGGTTAACAAATTTATACTTTTCCACCCCGTGGGCCAGACGTATTGGCCTAAATGATTTTTAGCAAACCACTTCAACTTGATTTTTTTTATTAAATTTAAATAAAATAATCTCTTTTATTAAATAGAATATCAGATCAAACCATTTCTCAATGAGTATCTCTTTTAATAAATTTATAAAAAATATAATGGGAGTAACACATAAATTTGACTAAAGTGGACATTTTAGAACCAATTTAGGTTTAAAAAAATCGCTTCGTGGACATTAAAAAATCTCTTGAAGAAAATGAAGAGCATTTGGTCACAATAGGCCAAATTTTATGGTCTGGGAATATTTTTTTAATTATAGTTAAACAAAAAAAAATTGATTACATCACTGGCCCGATTTTCCAGGTCGATTCTACGTCCTATCACAAGAATAATTTAATATTTATATTTTTTTTCATTGAGTCGAAAGCTTCATTCATCTTAACAAATCGTCAAATATAAAATATTACACTCAACCCTTACAGTGAGATTTTTTTTAACGTTAGCGCCCAAAACCATAATTTTTCCGGGGCAACAATCCTGACTTTAGCCCGATGAAAAGCCTCTGGCATATTTTGAAGATGGGAATTTTATAAAATAAACCTTGGACAACACGTAAAATAAAAAAATAATTATAAATGCAATGGGATAACGGTTAGCCGGGGGGTAAAACTATAAAGGAATTATTTAATTGTTGCTAATATTTTTATTTTTTTTACACGGCCCTTAATTTATAATGTTTTTAAATTTGTAATCAGTTCTGTGCGAGTCCAATAACAAAATTGAACGTTACTTAATTGGCGCGAAACAATGGCGATATAATTGCCATTTAAATTAATACAAATTAACGCAATAATTGCGTATAATGTTGGCATTAGCGAACCAGTGTCATTACTACTTACACTAATATTTTTCCCATTAAAAACAAACCGAACGGGTATGCAATAATTGTGAATAATTGCAATTAAAATCGGTCGGCGTGGTAATCAAATTTTAATTACTGAATTACCATAATGAGATAATTCAGAATCGCCATTGAATTCGATGCTAATTTATTGTTTTAATTATTACGTAGCTGGATTTGACAGATCGGTTCGTAGTGCATCGGATAATAGAAGAATTCTGCATGCCACGATTAAAGTGAAGACTATAGTCCCAGAAAATAATGGTTTTATTATATCGATTTTTTAAGATAATAACATTTTATATTCCTGCATATATGTCTGATTATAGTTTTCCGCTTCTCTGAACAAGTGACAGTTGATATGGAGAAAAAGATAGGAAGAGAAAGATGTCAAACGCGTTAATTCGAATAAATCAAACCAGTAATCTTGCATCGATTAGATGAACGTTGAATTGAAAAAATATTCATAATTGCTCGACCACATTACGAGTAATAAATGAATATATTAATTGTATTCAAAGTATCCGATTTTTACACCTTTAAAAAAAGTATTATGAAAAAATTAAACCCACGAAAATATTTGTATGTTTATATAAATATTTAACATAAATTTTATTTTATTAAATTACAAATTATTCATAGGTAATAAAACATATTTCCCTTTTAAACATTTCACCCGAAAGATATTCCGACACATTTTATATTTATTTGTTTAATTTAAACGAATTCGGCAATCTGTTATTTATCATTCCCCGCCAATGTTGATTTCTTCATCGCTTCCGTCCCGCATTCCGCGCCAAAACGACATACGCACGCCGCCGATCCCACGCGGGGTAATTAGCAATTACCGCGCTCATCACGTGACAATGGCAACACCGGTTCACGCACGATCACGCAAATTGCGGTGTCGCGGAACACGTCTACGCATTCTTTTACATCGCTTCATTAAAACCGCATCGGATACGGTATCCGATCCCATCCCCCGCAATATTCTAAAACGAAATTAAACGGTCGATTTTATTGCGGATAAACAAAAAAAAAATACCGCAAAAGCGGTCATTAAATATGATTCCATCACCCGATTATTACGGCCGTAAAACATTTGTTGATATTGCGACCGCAGCGATGAATTTTTCGAAAAACGAAAGCCACCAAAAAACGGGACGCGCGCTTTGCGAGCATATTCGAAAACCGCGCCCGTCCAAAATTGCCGATATCATCTATTTGTTTTAATTCGATTCAAAAGAGGGGACGGCCGAAAAGCCGGCAATATCCATAAACACGGTCGCCGAGGGCTCCCTCCCCTCACCCCTCCGTATAACTGGAAGCACAATAAAAACGAAGAATAAAATACACGTTCTATGCACGCACACACGCGGTACCGCGAGGGTTAATAACGTGCACGTATCGCATTGAGTGGCATACGAACTGCGAATGGATTATCAATAATTTTAATTATAAAAGATCGCACACATTTTTTTCGCCTGGCCACACCGGCGGCCATATAAATAAACGGCGCGCGTAATTATGAATGAAACTCTCTTAGATATAATCGATATAAATGAATGGCATCGGAGAGAGCGCGGGTTAATTCGGTAGTGGACCACGTGTGTGCACGTTGACAGGCCGGCGCGTATTCAAATTTAAACCGGACACGTGATAAATACCGCCATTAAATGTAGCAAAAATTCCGCAAAAAAAAAATGAAGGTATTTTGGCACACAATGCCGGATTCCGACGCGATTAAAAGCGTCACTTACTGTTTTATTTATTTTTTTATAGCGCGAAATAACGTTCGCAACGATCCGAACACGTTTCGCTTTGTTGTGTTTGTAATCCAAGACGGGGGGCACTAACTGAGTCACTGGCAAGTTTGCCGCCACAAAACAAACGACGGACCGGCACGGGCCGAGAGCGCGGACACGAACGACGCGGCCGGCGGCTCGGCGCTCACTGACTCTCCCCACCACGCCGCGCGCCCCCCTCTCCGTCCCGCTCGCACCTCGCTTTTGATTTTGAACGAAATTGGCGGTGTTGCCATAACCGGCAGTTATCGGCGCTGACAAAAATTTATTGAATTATAAAGAGTGGGATTAGCGTTGTCATAATTGTAAACCCGTTATCGGAAAATGGGGATTTACGACGCCGACGTTTAAATCGTCGGACGGGGCAATTTGAATAGTTTTAAAAAGATCGCGTTTCGTCACGGTTGCCAGGAAATAAATTCAATTACGAAACGTTTAAATGGCGACCATTTTACGGACGCGATTACGTCCGAGCTCGACTTTTGATATTTAATCCGTCACTCCGAATTGACAACATTATTTTAGCAACGATCAAAAATTTAAATAAAAACAGAATGAGGTGAAACGTAGATTTTGGAACATTTTT